>JAAAKE020151637.1:0-12643 GCA_010014785.2 Anisolabis maritima
ATATAATTAAAAGTAAAAAAATTACTATTATAAATTATCTAAAATAAATTCGTACATTGCCCTTTTTAAAATTCATCTTAATTAAGTTTGCATATTTCTTTGTTGAGTATCTCCTTCTAGGCAGTTGCTGGCAATATTCTTCATCTTTTCTATCGCCTTCATCCCCTTTTGGTTCATGAATAACCTTAAAATTTTCAGCTCCAGGCAATGTTCCAAATGTATCTGGATCATTTTGAGCGAATTCTATGTTTTTCTCTTTCTGTTCTCTAGTATTCTTTTTAAGGTGTTCATCTTCTAAAAAAAAATAAATAAAATTTATTTATTTTATTAATTAAAGAAGGTATCAGTGGAAATGCAGTCGCAAATCCAAAATTCATTCCAAGTGTAAAATGAAATTTATTACGGGGATTCCTCAATCGCATATTTAATGAATTTTTTAAAAATCAATCAAATCATAATTTGTAGTGAAGATGAACGGTTTGATTTATTCCCAATAAATACTATATGATGAAACAATCGGCTTGAATATTACGATACTTTCCAAAGTTCAAAAATTAACAATTACCAATAAACCAATAAAACGCCTTTTAAGTAATGGGCGATAAAAGAAATTGAACTTAAGAATTTTTCATTAAGACCACTAGAAGAATAGAAATATTATTTGTCTATTCTAAATAGGTAGCGACAAAAAAAAAATATGAGACGGATTTTTCAAAATATTATATAAATAAAATAAAATATTTTCTTGAAAAATTTACCTGCTTTGTTGACATTTTGCTCTTTACTCACAATATTGCTATTATTTTTAATAAATATAATATTTGTTGTCCTTCTTAAACAATGTTGCAGAATTGATGACTGATTGTCAACTAAAAGAGTTGAAAAAGTTTTGTAATTATAAAACAATTGTTTCAACATTTTATTTTAAAATATTTTAATTATAAAAATAAATCATCTCAATTTGTTTCACTTTAAAATTTGATTCAGAGTAGGAAACTTTATTTTTAATAAATTACTAAAAACATTATAAAAATTATTTTAAATATAAAAATTTTTAAATTTAAATAACAAGTATTTTTAATCATGATTGAATCGATACGTAATATTTTCTTTATTTAGATTTTGTAGAAAAAATTTTCAAATTTTTTTGTTTTAATTTCTAAACTCATTGCGACCTTAAAGCAAACTTAAAGCTATCTTGATTAAATTTTAGTGATATTTAAAAAAACTCCTTAAATATAAATTTATATTAAAAATAATAATTTTATTGATTATTAAAATATAATAAAAAGTTTTTTAAAAAACATTTGATTTTTTAAACTATTTACTAAAAGTGATATTTTTATAGTTACATTTTCGTTGTGATGTTGGTAATGCAGTCTGTTAATATCTGTCAATCATTTACTCTTATTCTTCCTTAAGAGTAAAATTTTTTGTTCGTTAATATTCATTAAATTTTTGTATATATTTTACTTTTTTCGTTAATTTTTTATTCATCTGTTATGAAATAATTGAAAGGTATGTACCAAGATCAAAATACTTCAATTTTTTTTCAAAAAAAAATTACGTTAATATTGCACTAAACAATCTGATTTCTTTATTTATCAAATTTGGAATTTTCTTTCGCATTCTCAAATCCAGATGGTTAATTTATATTCCTTTATGTATAAATTATAAATTTAAATAGATTATTTAAGATTTGAAATTTTTTTTTTTTAATTCTAGGGTGTGATTGAATAAGGGGGTTGGGAGAGGGGAAAGGTCACAAATATTTTATCTAAATTTTTTCAAAAATTATTTTAATAAGGATATTTAAATTTTTGACATTTTTTTAAAATTCTATTATTATTTTTTGTTTGGTGACGGTGCTGCAGTGCTAGATTTGGTGTTGCGCGATTGCCGAGTGTGTGCTGTGCGATGTCGGGGCACAAGAATACGAGCAACCCCCCGGGGCTCAAACAGATCGATCTTGATCAGATCTGGGACGATCTTCGGGAGGGCATCGAACAAGTCTACAACCGAAAGGATATGCCTAAAAGACGATATATGGAGCTTTACACGTATCCTTATCAGCATTCCATTCACACAATGACCTATCTCACTTATTTTTTTCTTATTTTATTAAATCTCCTAAAATTCACTTAAAAATAAATATTAAATTTTGCATGTTAATTAGCCACATTATCTAAACCCAGGCTAAGTTCCTCTGATTGCTTCCATTTAATATTAATTACAAATTTTCTGCAGAAATTAATAAGACAGATTGTACAGCCAAAATTTATTATGGTCTTGAAAGTTGCATATTATTAATAAATAATATTTTCATTTTAATTCTGGAAATACATTTCAGCCATTCGTTTCATGGCCTTTTTCAGGTAAAAATTTTACATCTCTATCTAAAATATATATGAAGAGGGTCATAAAATAAATGGTCAAAATGTTGTAATAAACTAGAAAAAGAATTTCAGTCAATAACCCACTCGACTATTTGTTACCCATCTTCAAGACAAAGGCTGTTATAATGAGAATGGAAGCTCCTTAATTGTATATGTAAAAGAGGAGAATAATGATAAAAAAATGTTTCCCTTGCTTTTCCATGCAGTAGCTTTTGTGGGATATTTATTCTTTTATCGTTGAGATGGGTGTCGTCAAATCCCTCGAAAAGTCGACAAGATTATTAGGCTAAAAGAATATATACAGCCTTCATTCTCTGAAGATGGCTTAGAACATAGATCGAAACCTAAATATAAAAAAAAAAAATCATTGATTTCTGCTTCTGATTATATATTTATACAAAGATGGGGAAAATGAATCTATTTCTGACTCAACTCAACTCAACTGACTGACATTTCGTTATTCACCATGACTTATAGGACCCGTTTTTTAGGGTATTTCCATTTTAATTAAAATTAAGAATTACATATATAAAAAATTACCTATTACACTCTTCATTACTTTGAGGTGAAGATTACTCTCTCTTATTTCATTCTATAGGAATATTGAAAAGCTAAGGAAAAAAAATTATCTTAAAGATTAGGATTAGACTAATTATAAATGAATCATAAGAAATTAATCATAATTTCCTATTTAAAAATTTCTAAATAAAATAGTGACTTTTTACAATTAATTATTTGTTTCTAATTATCTCTATCTTATCAAAGAAAACTATCTATTGAAAACTAAAAAAAATTTATTTAATTAGAATAAATAAAAAAAAGAGACTTTATAGTAGAAAAAGAGAAAAAAATCTTTAATCTGACTTATATCAATGTTTAGTTCACTTTTTCCGACCTTCTCCTTGATAAAGAGATGTAAATCTGACGGACATTCACTAACTCTGCCCTAGTGAAGGTTGGAAAACCCAACCCAAGCGCCACTCTTTTTAACCTGCTCATCTTTGTTTCCTTTTCTTTGTTTGCCTCCTACCTATTCTCAAATAATCGGGTCATCTCCTCTTTATTTATTTATTAAATATTAATCTCAATGTTTGTTATACACAGAATCTTTAATGGGGTGAAGCCAGCAAGCTAATTTATTATTATTGGATATATGTATTTTTGACTCATCGAAAATGCATTGCAATTGTATTGCACATAAATGGCTTACAAAGGAAACACTACAGTACAGTAGAATAGGGATGTCACTATCTTTGGTTCTAGAGCCCCTAAAAAATAAATACTTCTCTTAGCGTTTTGTCAGTAGTTTTCGAGTTAAAAAAATTTTTTTAATCGAAAAGAACGTTTTCCCTTTCCTCTATATTAGTATTGTATATAATTAATTAAACAAATAATTAATGAAATGCTTTTGAAATAAATAAAAAAACAAACACAGATAGTATCGTGTTGATAATAAAAAAATATAAATACAAAAAAAATTTAAATCTAATTTAAATAAATTCGTTTTTTTTTTTTTTTCAAAACTTATTAATTGAAGTACTCTTAAATCGCGGCTATTCCAATTAAAAAAATTCCTATCTCAAAAACTAGGGACCATTCAACAATGGTGATTCTAAAATCACCAAAAAAATTGGCATCTCTATTCTCAATATACTGGATGATCTATCTCCTTGTAACTATTTGTTTGTAATAAAAATAAATAGCCATTTTTTTGTAATGTCTTTTTGTTTGTTTTTTTTTTCGGGGTCTCAGGTCATAATACAATATATAATAGATAATTTTTCATAATATAAATCCGTCCTTATTTACATATTCCACCTGACCCTTAGATCATGAAACGAGACCTGTACTACTTTAAGGGACGGTGGGTTTAGTTTTTCCAGAATCTCTATTATGTGTACAGTTGAATAGTGAGAAATATTTATTTTATCATTTTCAAAACTCTTTCTATTTCTTTGTCTGCAATCTTTCCTTTATCAATTGTCGCGAACTTGAAAAATTATATCATTGTGTTTGTATCGAGTCAAGTTTTGAAAAACAACCACACGTGTCGCGTTAATATTTTTTTTTACTTTGTTTTTGATATATATATATATAAGCAGGGTAAACGTTTGATAAATTTTTATCATCGAAAATAAATGTGTTTTTTTCTTTTATTATTTTAGAAATCTTTCTCGCAATCCCACCCTCTCCACCCTCTGGTTCAATTAACATTAAATTAACCCTTGAAATCTCTGATTGAAATAATTTCCAATTTGGTACAATATATAATGATTAATTTCAATTTGAAAATTATCTTTTTGCAATCAGTCTTTAATTAGACATTCGCAAGCAAGGACTGAATCCTCAATGCATTCTTCTTTCTTTGTCCTTTTCCCATGAATTTGGGATCGACTAAAAGAAAGGAAGCAAGCCAGCCCTAGGGATTGAGAGTGTAAAGAAAAAGTGACTTATTATAGAAGGAATTGTTAGCTCGGACTGACTTCAGGCTTTCGGTATATATTATAATTGATAATAACTTTTAATTTGATCACCTAGGACGGAACGGCCAACTAAGGACCATATCTCTTTTCAAAGGGTACGGGAGAATGACCTCATTTATTTGATTATAAAATTTGTTTTTCATATTTATTTCTCTATTGAAAGGGTGGCTGAAAGAAAATATAGCTATTGTTTATTCACTTTGTTTGATCGCATAATATTTCCTTTTCTAAAGATTAATTTGTTTTTTAATAATAATATAAACAAATTTCATTAGGTGTATGAATCACATTTTCTCTCTCTCTCTCTCTCTCTGGTATCAGTACATGTGTTTTATTCGACGTCATTTCTTTGTCTAAATATCCAACGAAGGAAGTAGAATGGATTCTCTCTGTTTGAATAGGATTATTATTTATTAAACATAACACAATTGATTTATTTGGATTATCTGTTAGGATTCTTCTTTTCCGTAGAGGAAATGGAAGTCTGTTGATGAGGTCGGCTCTCTCAGAATGTATTTTAGTTATACGCAGGTTTTTCTTGTCTTGTTTCTATTCTCTTAAATTGAATAGAAAAACAAAATCAGCAAGGGGCATTGACACATTGAGTGTTGAGTGAGGACTCCCCATAGACTGTTTTCCAAAACTTAATATGCACACTTTCCATTCACACTTTCCTTTTATCGTTCCTTACTTCAGTTAAAGACACATTTAGGACAGATGCCAACTACCCTTGACTTACATTTAGACTGAATGAACTATCACGTGACATTGAGTGTAGATGAATTGGAATTGCACTTGAATTTCTCATATTGAATGAGCATGAATAAATATAGTTGCATTTAGTGCAAAAAAAAAAAAAAAAACAATTTTATTACACTTATATACAGGGTGTTCCAAAAGAAATGTATACACACTTTAAAATAGAATAGCTGCTATATTATTGTGAGTATTACAGCAATATAAGGGGAATAGTTACAGCACAGACACGGTTTCTTCGTATTATTTCAATAAGTGTTCAAACTGTAAACCACCGGCCTCCAAACACTTTTCAGCACGATGCTCTACATTCCTGGTTACATCTTTCAGAGATTGCTTCATAAGCCATTTCAATTTCATGGCATGGTTTCTTACTGTACACTACGTTCTTGACGGTCCCCCACAAGTAAAAATCTAAGAGGGTTAAATCAGGTGAACGGGGAGAGTACTCAATCGGACGCCTTCGTCCTATCCAACATCCAGGTAAAGTGTTATTCAGGTAGGCACACACATCTAAATGCAGGTTTGCAGTGTGAGCACTTATTGAAATAAATTGAACACGAAGAAACTGTCTCTGTGCTGTAACTATTCCCTTTATATTGCTGCAATACTCACAATAATATAGGAACTATTCTATTTTAAAGTGTGTATACATTTCTTTTGGAACACCCCTGAATATATATTTTCGATTCAAAAGGGATAATAAAAAACAACAACAAAACAAATACAAAAATTATAATTAATGGAGGAGGGAATGTAAGTTATTTTTGTGGCCAAATATTCCTACACTAGATTCAAATGAGTGAAAATTTTCCTTTTTTTGTTTCGGACCATTTTTTTCTGATTTTACCTGAAAATTTTGATTGACATTTAACAAAAAATAAAAAAAAAAGTAAATTCCTTTAAATTTTATTTTCTCTGCCTGAACTAAATTATTCTTGGATATTTAAAAGAATCATTTTTTTATCTAATTGTATTTTTATTAATGCGATACTCTCTAAAACGAACCCCGGATTTTCAGCCTATCTGAATGCATTTTTTAAAAGCTATTATCAATCAAAATAAGTCAATTTTTGAGAAGCATATAAATCCATGGTCCCCAATGTTGGATACAGATCTCAGAGGAGGACAACTCGAGAATGGATTATAAATGGTGTCCGCGTGAATAGGAGTTCACTTTTTGAATAATAAGAATCACACGCTGAGATGCTTAGATGAGACATGGCCAAAAATAACTGCGAAAAACTGATATAAATGAATAGTAATATCAATACAATTCGTGCTTATTTAATTACATTTTTTTCCTAAAATTATTTTTATTTCTATTAAAATATTCCAAATTTTTTCTTGTGAGTCTTCTATTCGTGTAGCAAATTATTTATTTTAAGACCCGACGATGACTGGAGAGTTACTCAGAAAAGAGGAGGGACATTTGCCAAATAAATTCATTAGTTAAGACTCTTATGTTTAGACACATACAGAGCCGCCGAGAGTAATAATCAATTGCCCCTTCTCATTCAAAGGCCAGTAAAAACCATAAAAAAAAAAAAACACCCTAAACGCTCACACCCTTAATTTGTCATCTTTAATTCATTATATTTTTTTTTTATTATACGCATCTAGGAGTTGGAATATGTTATTTATTTCAATTATTTGGCCAGGAAATTAAAATAAACTTTCTAAAAGTGTGTGAAGTGTGACTCATTCACTCACTCACTCTCTTCAAGGCTACACATTCTTCCAATTTCACTTTTTTTTTTAATTCAATTGTTTTTTTTTTCTTTTACATAACACATGATTATAATTTTTTTTTTAAATGAATCTCAATAAGGAAATAAGATAAAAAAATTTCTTTTTTTTTTTTTCCGGATTTATAATTAAAAGATTATTCACTTTGGCTGCATATCCATTATTCTTTTTCTTTTTATCTCAATCCCTGATCACCAAGGAATTGCTCTATCTAGTCTTATCTTTGTGAAAATTCATTCAACGGCTCCAACGATTTTGATGAATTGGATGTAGAGTGAAACTTGCATATAGCGGACACCATCGTTACTCAAAAATATGTTCGTTATTTTGAGGCTAAATTTGAAACCGTTATCTCAAAGTATCTGATATTTCCTTGTATTATGCGGTATTAGTATTATGTACTATTACTGGAGTCTGTCACTAGGTCTTTCTTAAATTGCTCATTTAACAAAACCAGAGCTTGATCGGTCTCCACGTCTAATGACAATTTGCATCTTGTCTAGACATAATAAATTGAATTTAAAAAAAAAAATCGCATTTATTGACCCTCCATTGCCACTCTAATTAGATATTATAGTGAAAGCAAATTGAATTTATATTATCATAATTTGGGATATCTTTATTTATAGATTCCTTCTTCCATCCATCTGTAGAGAAGATCATAATGTTTCTTCTATCCAAGTCCATTCGCATTTGTATTAAATGAGATTTAAAGCTAAACGTACACTGTTAGATCGGTCCGCATTGTAAAATCCGCCTGCCATATATTCCTATGGAGTAACGATAACTGGAAGGGTTGAAATTGTTTAAGTTCAACAAAGCTCTGGTAACCCAGGGTCCAATTGTCTGAGTTCTTTATCCTAATTTGGATAGGGCGCTCGCCAAAGAGAAAGCAAGTCTGATTGTTCACCACCTTTCCCTTTGTGAGTGATTTTATTTTATGTCGAAAAATCAAAGTATCGCTGACTTTATTATGCAAAGAAACAAACATAAAAAATGTTGATTTATTCATTAAAAAAATAAAATAAATTATCTCTCCTTCATAGGAATTAATAAAGGTAGAAAATTATCAATTTTTTTTTTATTACATCTTCCTCATACTTTTGAAATTGATAACGAAGTCAAGGTCAAAGATCGATTTAATATCAACTAGAATGATAAATAAATAAAAAAATCTGATGTGACTCATTATACACAACTTTCTCTTTGAAAGTAACGCATAAAAATGCACTAGGAGAATCGATGCGATTCGACCCTGATATAGAAAATCTGGCAAAAGTGCATTTTCAGAAAATGCGATTAGAATCTCTGAGAATTTTGTTTATTTCGATAAATTTAATAGGTAAGGAGATAATTTGATATTTTTGAACTTCAAATGAAGTACCACTTCTGACTTCATTGAATGATGGCATGAAACTCTCATAGCCTATAAAAAATTTGTTATTGATTCTTCAAGTCGTTTTTTTTTTTTTTTTTTGAATCGGTGATGATGAACCAAGTTCAAATTTTGTAATTGTTGGAAAATTATATTCTTTGTGCACATATATCATATTCTGTTTAAATACTGTACTATATAAATTATAAATTACTGCCATAAATCCGAATAGGAAAAGAAAGGAATCAAATAAAAAATAAACTATTACATATTTCACATTTTCTTTCTTTATTATTTTAATGTTGGTGTCTCCGAAGACTTTTGACCGATTTTAAATAAATTTTTAATTGGAATGTGATTATTTTTATAATTTTAAAATAAAATTATTATGTATATCCTTATACAAAAGGTCAAATGGATTACATACCATATAAGTAATTGAAAAAAAAATTAGCAAATATAATAATAATGGAATTTTGTAAGGGGCCAACTGCAGGGCATAAGTCTCTTTCAACCTTTAAATTTTTCACCAAAAAATGTATAGGTGTATGCCTAAATCAGTTTCTTTCTTCAAAAAACGGTCGATACGGATGGAAAAGAAGGAAACCAGAAATATGAATTTGATTCTTTTCGACAATCAACGATTCAATTGTAATGCCCTCTCCCTTGATGCAGAGGTAGAGGTTTCGCCTTATAAACCATAAGTCAGTAGTTCGCTTCCCGTCCTGAACGACAAAAATTTATTTCTATTATATTGGCTACCAATTAATAGAAATAAATAAGGACGGCCTAAATGGCCTCAGATGCCGAAAAAGACTTAAAAAAAAAAGAAATTTTTTTTTTTTTTTTTTTTCAATTTTTAGTCATTTTTTTTTTTGGAATTTTCTGAAGCTTTTTTTCTTTTTAACGGACAAATTTTTACTCATTTTTTACGACCTATTAGTATCGGAACTCTAATCCCTAAAGAATTGAAATATCAAGGAAAATAATGCGCCAAACAATCTGATACTGGTTTTAGATGATTACAAAAAATATATTCAAAAGCGTATTTTCTTTTTCTTTTATGTAAGGAAAATGCGCTAGAGGAAATTAGTTTTTTATAAACTCTATATTTATTTATCTTTTTATTGATAAGCATATTTTTTAGGCAACTAACGTAATAAAAAAATTCAATAGTAAGTGCTTTTTTCTTAATTTAAAAACAAAAAACATGAAATTACTTAATGCTAGACGATTGTTTATCTTCCTTTTTTATTTTCAACATAAACATTTTCTTCCTCAAAAAAATTAACTCATGTAAAATGAATATGGCCATAAATCAGATCACTTGTTTTTCCCTGATAGAGCATAAAAAACAACGAGTGTGTAGTAAAATTGGACGGGAAACAAAATCAAGTGGCGTAGCTTGAGTTTGTCTCGCTCCTCTTTAACATTACACAATACGGTGCAAAAAATATGGTGATCTTTATGTAAGGAAAAATTACCATGTTTTTTTCCCTGGAAAGAACTCTTTCTTATGGCTGGGCCATACCGTCTCTTCAATCCTCCTTTGTCTCTATAAATACGCCACTGAACCAAATAAAATTTTTATGAATAAAAGAAAAAACAAACAAATATAGGATAGAAATAATTTTCAAACGTGGATTTCTTTGACTCATTTAAAAAAATTTGCATTTAAAGGAAATTTATTTAAATGATCTCGAAACTTTTTCATTTCCATCAGATATTAGTTTTTTTTTTTTTTTTTTTATTATATATTTTTTTTTTTTTAATGGATATGGGTGGGAACTAGGCATTATTTTAGTAGACAACAGTTTTTACTCATTTTTTGGGACCTATTAGTTTCGGGACCAAATTGAATTATTAACGAAATTAATACGTCAAACGAGATTGATTATCACATTAGAAGGCGCATTTTCATTTTATTATTTTAATTGTTAACAGGATTTGGTGAGTTGGTTTTTCGGATCCCAGACAGGGACTTCTCTTCCATATGTTTAAGGGGAACCTGCAAAAAAAAAAAAGGCAGGATAAAATTTCGAGACTGCTCTATGGAAGGTTCAACATCCTGGCCGGATTTGCATAACTTTAGGCCCCACAAAAGCCCAGCGGTTACTAAATGTGTATATACGTACAATTTTAATATACCCCCATACGCGTTTTGTTTTGGCAAAGTGTATAATTTGAATGAAAATTTTTAGGGTTTTTTTTTTTAAATAAAAATCTTTATTTGCCTTATCCCAATATTTCCCAACCTTTATGAAGTTGAGATAAATTTTAGTCAAGATTGCGTGCTCGTAGTTTTTTAAAATAAGAAAAGGACAATATTTTATACATAATATATTTTTTGTTATTTTATTCATTTGTACCCGTAACTTGACGATCACGTATTCTTACCAATACACGTACCACAGGTTGGGAACAGCTGCATAATCCTTTAATTCGGAGAGGGTTTTTAAAATTAGAATATTGCCGAGGAGGAGGCCCATCCCACAACCTGACATTTGAGAAGAGAGACGTAGATGGGTAGTAGAAGATATGCCTATCTTAGCTCTGGTAATTCCTGCTCCCCTTCCTTCTCTGAGAGCATTTGAAATAAAAGTTAATAATAAAGGGAAAGATCAGTGGTTCGCTTCCCGTGATAGATTTCCATTTAATTAATAAATATGAACAGATGTTTAAATTGCCTCAGATGCCGAAAAAGACTAAAAAAATAGAGGGAAATGTTATATAATAGTTTTCACTGTCTATCAAAGGTAGCCGAGGTGCTTGTTCTCTCATTGGGTAAAAAACTCTTTAATTAAATTTTTATACTCCCGAGTGACTTTTATCATAACTCCTTGGGCTGAATCCCTGAGTGTCCTGGAGATTCCTAACGACTTAATCCCACTAACAAAAAAAAACTCACATAAATATCTTGTTCTATTTTTTTTTTTTTAAATAAAGAAAAAGAATTTGATCCGCGATTCCTAGAATGTAATTTTAGTAAGAAAATAGAAGAATCAATAAAAAGTAAAAACAGATTAACCCTAAGACATAGGGTCAATTTATTTATTTGGCTCAAGGACAGAAGAAGAAGAAACGAACGTGTGAATTTCTAATCAATTGGAATTAAATATTAATGCAAAAAGAGGGGATAGTAATATAATAAAATTATATATCTTTACGATTAAATGATATATATATATTTTATTATTCCGAATTCATAATTCTGATCAAATTAATATTATGTATTATTGATAAAATTGTGCAATTTAAGCAGATTATTTTTTTTTTTTTATATCAATCGATGTTTCAGTTTAGAATTTTCAAATTAAATCCTTTTCTCAAACCAAAGGGGGGAAGTGAAAGAAGATGACCTTAATATCAGATGTGACGTATGACAGAATGAAACTGTCTGGCATATGGATTTTATAAACAATTCGAATAATCCTTTGAAACAAAAATTATGCACTTTACTTTCATAAACAACACAGTTCACCCAAAAATAAAAAATTTTAGCAGCGAATTTTATATGCTCATCGAACATATTTACTAGTTCTTCCTCAAATATGACATTTTAGTATTGTGACTACTTTGATACACCTCCTTTCCAAGGAAAGTTCAGAAATTGAAACTCAAACTTCACTTACATCAAACTGCATATGCTGAACATTGAAAATCATAAAAATAAATTTTTTTATAAGTTTTTTACTTTTTCGTAAAATCTAAAACTTTAGTAAAATATCCTCTTAATTTTTTTATTAATTTGATTTGATTAAACATCATCTCATCTTCTTCTTCTCAATTCATTTTTCACCGCCCCCCCCCCCCCCCCCCCCCCCCCCCTCCCCAACCCCCCCGCCACAGACGCGCTGGGAGCGCCCCGTACTGGGGGGGCGAAG
>JAAAKE020151648.1:0-12641 GCA_010014785.2 Anisolabis maritima
GCAAAAAAAATTGATGCAGAGATTTCACCTGAAATACAAGTTTTGAGATTCTCTGAGTCTAGAAAAAAATATTTTATCTCTCTGTCTATGTGTGAATAACATTTCTCAAAAACGTAAAATTGCTCGTGGCTAAATTTCTATAATTAAGCTAGGAATCTACATCGTTTGGGCCTAGAAGCTTTTGAATAAAATTGGCTAACGTCTTCTACTTCTTTACTGATGTACTTTAGTTTTTTTTTATTTTCTCAAAATTCGCTCTAACAATTTTGATTTAAATTCATTAAACAATTTTCAATCTTTTATATATCAATTATTCTGTAAATGTCTCCTTTTATCAATAAAATCTATATTTAAAATTTTAATTTTAGCTAAAAAATATAAAAAAAAATTTTATTCTTATAATCCCATTTATTGAAGTAAAATATAATTATTGGCGCTTTTTTGAAATAGTTTAATTATTAATTAATTAATTAAATTTTCGTTTTATCTTTTATCTATTTTATATATTGGCAATATTCTTATCAAGGAGATTTGGGAGATATAATCAAATATATTATAAATATCAAATTCTTATATCCGAAAAATATTTATTTGATAATTAAAACAAATTTCAAATTGTATTATTTCTCGTAATTTTTGATAAAGAAATATTTTATTATTCTTATAAAATAAAGGAAATAATTTAAATAAGATGAATAGTTTTTAAAAATTTGATTTCCCTTTTGTTTTTTAGGGGATTAGAATTTGATTTTTATTTTAATATATTTGTGAATTTATTAAATTAAATATTCAAATTTTTATAAAATATAAAATTATCAGTTGATTACTTAATTGCTTACAAGTAAATTAACTTATTTTTAGAAATAAATTTAAATGAACTTTGTGAAATTTAAAATTCCCGCTTTTTATTTTTGTAAAATTTTAAATTATTAAATTAATTTGAAAACTAAAAATAAAATTTTATTTTATTATAAAACAAAGATTATAAAATATAAATAAGAGACCCTTGTTTCTATAGAGAAATTATTTTTATATATAGCTATTTTTTTCTATTCACGTCAATTATCAAAAAAAATTTTCTGATTAATTTTGAAAAAAAATTTTATCTTTTTTTTGATAATATCTTTTGCAATAAATATTAAGGAATAAATAGAATCAGGGAATGGATTTGATTTGAGACGGGGAATCTGGATTGGCATTTTGCATTTGTCCATTGCCAGTGGGATTGACATTCGTATCTTGCATAGATCGCGCGCTAAGAGTAAAGAGCGCTCTTCACTCTTTTAACTCATTATCGCTTGATTTCTTGCAAATAGCGTAAGTTTTTCAAATTTTATATATTCGCAACTTTTTTTTATATTTAATTTGAATTAGATATGTTTGTTATATCAAAATTTAATTACTTTTTCTAATAGATGATCGTCTATGCTTTTTTCTTAGTTTGAATTTTAGTAGCAGCAACCAAAAATACTCTCTTACTTGAGCGCAAAGGTCTTAAATAGTTTTACTTATTTTCTAATTTCTAACAAACTCTCGCATCGAAATAAAACTATAAATTAAAACATCTACTATTTTTCTATATTAAATTAAATTATTAAAATGCTATTATAATTTTTTATCTTAAATCTGTGCAAGAATTAGACATGTCATTTTCATACGCAAGTTTTTTTCTATAAATTATTTTTTCAAATAATTTATTAAAATATATTTTTGAATCTCCTTTAAAAATACATCTATTCGTGATTTAATTAAATTAATCACATAATTTTATTTCTCAATCAAGGTAATAGAACAAATTTATGATTTGGAAAAAAATTAAATCAAAATTTTTTGTCAAATTTAATTTTTTTATTGGAGATATATTTATTTATCCTTTTTTTTTCAGAATGAATGAGCCCAATAGCAATTCCAAGCCTCCACTTATAACATCTCAAGTAAATGAGATGGTAACTGTTATTTCTGATAATATGCAAACTGTTACAAACATGACAGGGGCTTCTCAAGGAAATCCGCAAATTTCTCAAGCTCCTCGAGTGTTGCCCCTTCTTTATATACAAAAGCCAACAAATGTAAGAATGGCACCAAGTAATAATATGAAAAATATTACTTCAACAACAAATCCTCAAGTAAATATTGAAATATAAAAAATTTTTTATTATTACCAAATTAATATATTTTACTTTTTTTTAGATGATGTTACCAGTTCTAAAACCCGCAGTAGTCGGAAAAAATTCTCAATTTATCCCCACTTTAAATCCAAAAATTCCTGTTACTACATCGTCAACCTCTCCCTCTCAATCTGTTAAAATTTCTACGCCGAATACCCCACATTTTGTAATCCAAACTCAAAGATCGAATAATACCACCACCGTCCCTACAAACACTATAACCGTCCCTGTAACGATGACCAATCCGAATATCGGCAAGCCTACCCTTGCTTACCTTGGAACTCTTTTTAAACAGTCTAAGAACGTAGACCAGCAAATCGTATTACCAGCCAATTCCCTAGGCCCTGGACTAGTTCCTAACCCAAAATTAGTCCTCACCTCAATGCCCGTGTTACCAAAATTGGCTCCGGCCCCCACAACCCTCCCACCCTCCGTCCCCACCCCTAAAATGACAAGTGTGCTTGTTCCCATGTCCCTTCCAACACAATCCAAACCGGCTACAATAAATTTAAAAATCGCAAATTCTCAAGAATCTATCAAAACTCCAATTTCAGGTAAGTTTTTTTAATTTTTATAAATTCTCAAAAATATTTTATTAATTTTGAACGCAGTAGAATAACACAAACCCTATTCAAAATTGCAAAATATTTTGACAAACATAACATCTTTAAGTATATCTATACATAAACATAGGACCAAGACCGATTGAGAAGAGAAAAAAATATTGATTTTACTTCGGGATTACTAGCCATCTATCTATTCATCAAGTGTTAAGTCTTTAGATCAAGACTTTATAATACATCTGATATATTCTTTGGAACTTTGTCCCAAGTACAATTTCCAACTGTTTGAAACAATCAAACGCATGCGTAGAAATTTAGTGATGTTAAAAAAATGAAATGCATATACGTATGATTGTTTCAAAAGGTTGGAAATTGTCTTAGAATAAACTTATTATTTTAGGGCCTCGCCGAGACATATTTCCCTGAGGCTCACAAAACTCCAGCCGGCACTTTCCTTACAAATTAGGGTTGAGAATTTTGAAAAAGCATAACTAATGATAGGAAGATAAAATGTTCTTTGGAACGTTTCATATTTCAAGAAAATTGTTTATCTAATCACCATCCTACTATATATATATATATAAAGGCTAAATATTTCAGGAAATTATTGAATGAAGAACACCCAAAAAAGGACAAGAATAATAGGGCAACACCAGAAATAGGAAGGAAGGAAGTTTAAAAGAGTTTAGGAAAAATGAAGAGTGGGAAAACTATTAGCTCGGATAACCTACCGGTGGAAGCATGGAAGACACTTGAGGTGGAGTGGATATTGTGGGACCTGATTCTGAAGATGAACGTCGAAGAAAAAATAGAGAGAGCGTAATGGCGCCCATTTACAAAGGCAAAAGTGACATCCAGAATTGTAAAAATTATAGAGGTATTAAGTTGGTGTCACATGATGAAAGTATGGGAACACATTCTGGATAGGAGGTTAAGAAAGGAAATATCGGGCAAACAGTTTGGCTTTATTCCAGGAAGGGGAACAATGGATCCACTATTCGCTCTGAGACAGTTACGGAGAGGTATGGAGGGAAGAGGAGCATTGCATGCTTTTGATGATCTTAATTGACCTGGAAATGGCCTGTGATATAGTGTCGAGAGAAAAGATGGAGAAGCATGGTAATAAGTGTGTCGGAGAAATATGTAAAAGTGGTGAAGGATATGTATCTAGAAGCACATACCAGAGTTAGGACGAGTGTGGGAATATCTGAAAGGTTCCCTGTAATAGTTGGCTTACATCAAGGTTCGGCTTTGATTTACTTCCTTTTCAATCTTGTAATATATATATATATATGACGGAAAAGATGAAAAACATGGGATATTGGTCTGGGATCTTTGTAGATGTCATTGTGATAGTGGAGAAAAGTAAAGAGAGGGCGAAAATAGTGCTAGAGAGTTGGAGAGAGGCAATTGAAGATGGAGGGCTTAGGATTAGTAGAACTGAAGACTGAATATGGTTCAAAGGAGAAGGTAAAAGTGAAGAGGTATATTTACAGGGAGAGAGGCTGAAAAGAGTCAAGGATTTAAAGTATCTTGGCTCTTTTGTCACATATGATGATGGGGGACTTGAAAGTAAGCTGAATGGATCATTTGGAGGAGAGTGTCTGGGGTGCTGTGTGATAGACAATATAGGGAAAAGCTAAAGGATATTTAAAACGGTGGTAAGAAGACTTACAAGGTTGTATGGAAGTGAGATCTGGCCAAAACACTCAAGTAAGGAAGGTGGTTGTAAATGAGAATGCTAAAATGGGCTTTGGAAAAAACATGGAGGGAATAAGATCCGAAGATGGCAGGGGTAGCGGAGGCATCGAAAGCTTAGGTGGTTGACTAGACTTAGGTATGAGCATGTAATGAGAAGAGAAAAGAAATTTATAGGAAAAAGGATGCTTGAATTGAAGGTAGAAGGGAAAGACTCAAAAAAAAAAATGGATGATTTGTATAATTGAGGATTGTAGGCAAAAGTGATGAAAGGAAGAAGACACATAGGATCGAGGAATTTGGAGGAAGAAAATAAAAATAAGCGACCCCGAAAAAAAAAACAAAGGAAAAGCAGAAGAGAAAGAAGAAGAGGGCTAAATATTTCGTCTCTTAAAGACAACACAACACAACATATATGTAAAAGAGAGTTATGAATTTCAATGGATTCATTTTCTTTACGGGAATGATCTATGGCATTAAATTCTTGACATTTCGATGTTTTACATCCTTCTGATGACTAACCATTCAGAGTACTTCAGACCGCTCCCTTTGCAAATTTGAATCCATTTTAAATCCATTCAAACTTAATTTTACAAAAAATTGATCTGTAAGCAATGAAACTTTCTACATTTGAAATAGTTATTAATTTTCAATAATTGTTTCCATATAATAAATAATAAATGTATTTTCAAGTTTCTGAACTGAACATGAGAGAACATGTTTTTCAAAATATTTACAATATATTTGTGAATTTATTAAATTAAATATTCAAATTTTTATAAAATATAAAATTATCAGTTGATTACTTCTAATCTAAGTTAAATAGACTCTTTATGACTAATCATGTTCTAGTGACTTCGAAATCACATTCATCTCCTAATTTGCTATTTTATTAATTATTTATTTTTATTATTTTCAGTTCTTAGAGAACCGAAACCATCAGTACCAGCGCCAACACTTCCAGTACAACCACCGGCTCCACCACCACCAGTATCACTGCAATCCCAAGCATCAATTTCCGTCTCTGTCAATTCTTCAGCGATTCCGCCCTTGCAACCATTGACGAAACAAATTTCACCAAATCATACTCCAGAGAATCTTAATTCTAATTTATTTAAGGATACTAATACAAATATCATAGCAACACAAATAGAAGAAGAGCACCCGATGATGAATCCAGAACAGGAACTTTTGAATGAATCTAAAATTGTTGAAGAACCTAAAAAGGAAAATGAAGAATCGACAAACCAAGAAAATAAGACAAACGATGGTTGTATACCAAAAAATTTTGAAGATGATGTTGAAGAGGAAATTATTGAAGAGGATGAAATCGAAGAAGAAATTGAAGAAGAAGATATAGAAATGGAGGAAGAAGACGAAGATGAGGTCACTCTTATTAAAATTGATCCAAAGGAAGAGAATAAATCTCAAGCTCCAGTTCCGGAAGATGATGTAAAAATTGAGATTGTAAAAACTGAGCCGAAGCCAGAAAAAACTAATGAAATTTTCTCTGAAAATTTTGATCCTAAAAAAGTTCTAGTCTGGGAAGATGGAATTGGAGCACTTCCAGGAAGTAATCTCAAAGTAAGTTTTAAGAAAATAATAAGATTCTTTTTTTTTGAAGTTTGAAAGCATATAGTTTTAATGAAGAGAGTCAACAGAATTTTATGTCCACAACTATCGCTAGTTAGAAATTATTTTATAGATATTTTGAATAGCATTACACAATAATTAATCAATGCATTGAACCTTATAGGTACTAAAAATAGTGGCAAATGATAATCATACATTTAAATACTCCCAATATTTTTGATGTAGTGTTCTTAATATCACTATATATGAAATTTCCTGAAAAAAAATTAAGTTTTGAAGTATTTTTGTAATTCACATGAAAAATATTTGGTAGTGGGTATTGGGTACTCCCAGTAGTTTTATAAAGTATATCAGTATATGATTCGAAATATCTGCAAATTAAATATTAAAAGATTAAAAAATGTATTTATTTTTATTTTTTGTATTTTTAGTTCCGAATGAATGAATTTGATATGATAGAAATGGTGGAAGTTGATAGTCACTCCATTCATCCTCTCAAATCAAAACTTGTTTCGGAGAAAGAAATAAAAAAGGAAAATTCTAAGTCAGACGAAATCTTTAATGAAGGTAAATGGTTGAATGATATATATGCTATTCGTGTTAATATCTATCTATTTAATTAATTATCAAATTTTTTTTAGATAAAAAAGATTGCAATAAGCGAAACAGTAGTGAGGAATTTTATTGTTGTGAAAGCTGTGGCTGTTATGGATTAGTCGCTGAATTTGTTAATTCGCGATTCTGTAGCCATTCTTGTTCCTCAACCTATGCCTCAAAAAAAGCTGCTCAGGATAAACGGGAACAAGAAATGCTTCAATATAAATTAAAAAGAAAGAAGAAAAAGCGATTAAACAGCTTTAAATCAGATGAAGCCCCAAAAGAAAAACAGATGAAAATTGAATTAAACGAACCCGAATTGATTGATCTGAATGATTCTGAGGAATTTGTAGCAGAGAATCTTGATTCAGCACAAAATAGCAATAGTATCCAAGATTCAGCGAAATCGCCAACAAATAGTGAGGATGAATCAGTTCCTATTGAGATTTTAGATAGCGATAATAATAAAAAACTTCCCTGGCAAATGGGGAAAAATGGATTCTCTTGGAACAAATATTTAGATTTCTGTAAAGGGAAAGCTGCACCCACTAAGTTATTTAAGGACCCTTTCCCGTATATGAAAAATTTATTCAAAGTAGGAATGAAATTAGAAGGAATTGATCCAGAACATCCTTCCTACTTTTGTGTTCTAACTGTCTGTGATGTTAGAGGTAATCAAATATAAAAATCATGTTTTCTTTATTAAATTATTATAAGTATTATAAAAAAATTGAAAAAAGAATCAAATAGAATTTCGGTTCTGTTTTGTCTAATGTCTAAGGTTTACGAGCGGATTTCCCGTAGCGGTTAAACCATGAGTTTAAGTCAATGAAATCAATGGGATGGTTCATCCTCCAGCCATTCACAGATGGATAAAAATCATCCTCACGATGACGGGAAAACCGCTCATGTACCCTGGGTATAAGAAACTTAAAAAAAGAGGAAAAAAATTTTTCATTCTATTTCTTTTACTACTCTTTATTTATTATAGATAGAATTAGGAAAAAATTATTTAATTTATCCTAATTAAAAAACATTTTTATTTCTACGTATGCTTACCAATCGATTGCATCAGACATATCCTTCCATGTTACAGGTTATAGGGTTCAACTTCATTTCGATGGATATTCAAATAATCATAATTTCTGGGTGAATGCTGATTCAATGGAGATTTTCCCACCTGGATGGTGTGAGAGGAATAGTAGAAAATTACATCCGCCAAGGGGATACGCACCGTTGCCATTTAATTGGAGCACTTACCTCAAGCATTGCAAAGCACAGGCCGCTCCTCGAAATCTTTTTGCAAATAAAACCGCTAGTGTAAGCAAATATATAAATATAATTTTTAATCTTTTTGTTCAACTTCTTTTAAGTAATGTAAAATATTTTTTTTTTACTGTTTTATCATCTTAATTTATATCTTCAAAAAAATATTAGTATATGAAACACGACATTTCGGTTTTGTATCCTTCAAGTTGTGTGGTCCCTTGCAAAGACGACGCAATAAGCTGAAATGTTGTGTATTTTTTATATATTAATATTTTTATAATAAATAAACCCCAAAAAAATCTAAATAAGTTTAATTTTGAATCATGATTTATTAGAAAAGTTTTAATTCCCGTATTATTTTAAATATCATTAACTAGATGAAATAAAACACTTTTTATGGTTTTTTTTCACTGGTCCTTTTGTATTTTTTGATAATTTTAATTTCATTTGCTTCATCCTTTACTTTTTTATTTTTTATTTCAGATAATATGTCCAAATGGTTTCCGAGTTGGGATGAAACTTGAAGCCGTAGATCGTAAGAACACCTCTCTTATCTGTGTTGCTACGGTAGCTGATTTGCTTTTCAATAGGATCCTAGTACATTTTGATAATTGGGATCATGTTTATGATTATTGGGTAGACCCCACTTCATCATATATCCATCCCGTTGGCTGGTGTGAAAAGGACGGTCATAATTTGACACCACCAAATAGTAATAAATAAATCAATCAAATTTTAAGAAAATAAATAACAAATTTAATTTATTTTAGATTACAAAGGAATATTTACTTGGGAGAATTATTTGAAAGAAACGAATTCAGTTGCAGCCCCGGCACGGGCTTTCAAACAAAGACCTCCAAGTGGATTTAAACCTGGAATGCGTTTGGAATGTGTAGATAAACGAGTACCCAGTTTGATTAGAGTGGCCACTGTTGACGAAGTAATCGATCATCAACTTAAAATTAAATTCGATGGATGGAGTGATCAATATTCCTATTGGATAGATGATGACAGCCCTGATATTCATCCTATGGGTTGGTGTAAAAAAACTGGATATCCTCTCGAGCCGCCCTTAAGTAAGTTTTTTTATTTTTATTAAATTTAAATTCATATTTTAAAGTCCTTAAGAAAGTCAACAAGTTAAAAAAAAATAAGAGATATATAAGTTTGGAATTTTTCTTCTAATATATGAAATTAAATGAACCAATATTACATCTAGACGGAAGTATTTTCTTGAAATTGTTTATTTAACAATGCTGGTATATTATTCCTTAAATCCTAAAACTTCTAATTGTTGGCATTTAAATCTAATAAATATATAAATTCCCCAAATTTAAATAAGGATACTTTAGAAATTTTTCTAATTGAAATTTTCATATATTTCTAGCTTCGGATATTTCAGAAATTAAAAGTACTTGTCTTACTCCTGGTTGCAAAGGGATTGGACACATTAAAGGTGCTAAATACGATAATCACCAAACCCAAGCAACATGTCCTTACAATCTGCAAAATATCTACAAAGAACGAACTATTCCTGATCGCGTTTTGAAAAAATTTATGGAAAATGAAAATGAAATCAAAGAGGAGCCAAAGGAGAAAAGGTATTATTACATATAATATATATGTAAGGAGAAATATGGAATTTTACAATGATATGAAATCAAAATTTTTTAATATGAAAAATATATAATGAAATTTATAGATAGAGTCTAGTCTCTAGTCTGCCACTTCCAGTTATTTGACAGTCTTCTACCCTTCGCATTATTATAATATACAGTACTACATTTATATCGTTTTATGTGTACTTTACACAGTACATATTGTATATTGGTTTTCTGGCAGGAAAAATAATACAAATTATTTAATTGCCGGCGTTTCGAGCACTAATCATATTATTCCTCAGGATAATTAAATGTTAATCCATACTGATGCTTCATTTTTTACTAATAATGTACATAATGGAAAAATATAATTAATGAAGCGAGTGATTGCATAAGTTATTATAAGCGAAATGATTGTTGTGAGCCTCTCGCATCGAATTTCATCCGCAATCATTTCGCTTATAATAACTTCGTTTATGTAATTCCATTTTTTTCATTGAACAACCAATAATAATAACCATTTATGTATCGGATTATAGATAGAGACTCTACTCTAGGTATATAAATATACGAATTTTTAATAATTCCTTTATTCTCTCTATGACTAAATAAACATAGGTAGGGTGAGAAGAAAAGTTGAACGGAGAACTGACGGTTTTTAATTTGCTGAAGGTTCAGACTTTTTCAGAACAAAAAATATAATTTTTAAAAATTATATTTATTATTTATATAGGTTTACAAATCAATTTTGGGGTTTCGATAGCAATTACTTCCTATCTTCTTCATTATAGTTTGACCCTTTCTTGGTGGTCTAAAAACATATTTTCCATGTTCAAACATATACAGTGCTCTATTTCTTTTACAATTTACACAATACATTTGTGAGACTACCAGTCTATCAGCCAGGCAGCCTAAAATTGTAAAGGAGATAGGGTAGTGTATATAATGTTAAATTAACCTGGAAAATATGTTTTTAGTTCTACCAAGAAAGAATTAAACTACTCTGAAGAGGATAGGCAGTAATTGTTATTGAAACTTAAAATTAGTTTGTAAAACTTTCTAAATAATAAATATAATTTTTTTATACTGTTTTTACTGAAAAAGCCTGAACCTTCACCAAATCAAAATTAAAAAGTTGGACTTTGTCCACAGTGGGATAGTAAAGTGTTACCATATACATAGGTTTTTCTGATTCATATTAAATAAATACCTTTTTTTTTACTAAAAATCATAAAAAATTTTGGGCTAATAGGGCCTATTTGAAATAGATATAATCCACGCATATTAGAGGGTTGAAGATAATAATAATTATTAGATAATGGTTTAGTCATAATTGGATCTCTAAACAGGATTTTCAACTTTCGCGACCCGATATCCCCACCAATACACCAAGTTGTGGATAAATCATCTCACATTGTTTTAATTCCATTCGCTCCTGCTAGATGTCAGCTATATAAAACTTGAACTATCGAGTGAAATTAAATTTTCACACAGAGTATATATACAGATATTAATTAGTCAGTTCATTTGGTTAGTCTATGTTTTTAATTTATAAATGAAAATTTGCTAATAACTTTGAAAAGTTTATTTTAATATTTAGAAAAAAAAATTTTTAGTTGTAGTAAACAGGAAAAAAATCCAGTTGGACGACCACCTAAATGGAAAAGATCTGAGAGCACTGACGAAAAAATGAGTGTGGATAGTGAAATTAAAGAAGAAGATGATGAAAGTGAGAAAAAAAAGAAAAAGAGGTAAGAAATATCATATATAATTCTTTTAGAAAGTGTAAACAAATTTAAAATATAATTAATTACTATATTTATTTTTTCTTAGGAAATTAGAAGAAATGATTGCAGACAAAAAGAATAATGTACTTGAAATTTGTAATGAAATTCATGAAGCGATTATGCATCCAGGATATGATCCAAATCCCTATGTAAGGAGTCCTCCACTCTGGAGGAAACATTCGAGTTATTTAAACTCGTATGTTTCTTCTGCTTTTAATTCGAATCCAAATCCTTCTTCCTGGTCACAAGAGCAAGTGATTAATTTTATTAGTGAGATTCCTGGCTGTAAAGAAATCAGTGTTGCTTTTAAAGATCAAGTAAGTTTCTTCAGAAGATTCATTACCTCTAAATAATTTTACTAAGTTTTTTCCTCTACCCTCTTTATGACTAGATTCTCTAAATGGGAATAGTTAATAAAAATGGTAAAATTGTTTATTAATAAGTTTTTTTTATTATTATTTATAAAAATGGACAAGCGGAAGCCTGGTGACTTATGTTCTTGCCCATTTAACTCTTACTCGAATGCTTAAGCCAGGAGAGGGAGAGTCATTACGTCGACAGAAAAATTATTTTTCTCCTCGGGCTAATGTACCCGCGCAAATTTTCATTTACAATTTGATTAAGAACCCCCCTCGGTTAAAAATTTTTTTTTACTATAAAGCAAGGAGAAAGCTAACCTTCGATTGTTCTCTTTCGCGGTTTGGCTTTCTATTCTTGAAATTCAAGTTTTTTTTAAACCTCTTTTTAGGCATCTATGGTTATTTAGTCTCTATCCATATTTATTTCAATCAATAATAAATAATTTACTTCAATTAAATCAGTAGCCAATATAAAGTTTTCATTTCACACAAATTTCTTTAGTTGTAAAAAATAATAAGTTATTCGTCAAGTATGTTATTTTTTTGTTGCAGCAAATTGATGGAGAAGCTCTATTAATGTTGGCGCAATCCGATTTGGTTCATATTTTAGGGCTTAAATTAGGACCTGCTTTAAAACTCTATAATAGCATCGTTTTGTTAAGACAAAAAGCAATTTCTATATCATAAATGTTATAGTTTGTTAATTTTTTTATATTTTGGACATATATTTATAAGTAATATCCTTATATATAAGATTTGATATAAGGACCGCTTTATTTATTATAATAAATTTTTTATTTCTTATATTTCCTTTATTTTCTAATATATATATATTTATTTCATTAATATAATATATACAAATTTAATTTATATATTTGAGCATTTATTTTTTTATTTAGACTTATATATATTATATTATAAAAATATATATATATATATATATATATACAAAGTGTAAATAAATATTGAAAGCATTATAAATTTTGGATTTTTTGTTTTTGTAAAA
>JAAAKE020151670.1:0-12640 GCA_010014785.2 Anisolabis maritima
GGTGTAGTTTTTTTAGTTTATTCGATTTTCTCAAAATTCGCTTTAACGATTTTGATTAAAATTCATAAAACAATTATTTATTAGATTAAATTATAGTTATCCTTATCTCCCCTTCCCCAAAATTGTCAACAACAAAAACATCTATCGATTTTGAAGAAATTTGGTATATTTACTAATTCAGATGCGACGAATTGATTGTGCTAGATCTCATTGGGAAAATTCGTTCAACCCCTGTACCGACTAGGATGAAATTTTCATTATATAACGATTTTGATGACATATGGTCTATTTACTAATTTGGATGGAAGGAATCGATTGCGCTTGGTCTAATCTTTGGAAAAGGGCATTTCTATTTAGTGAATCCTATTTTTTACGAATGACCTTACTTTAGGAGACAAAGGGTCTAGCTTTCAAAGGTCTCTATTATTGGTATTCTTGTCCATAAAAAAAAAACCTGAGCAAAGTTCGAACTCCAGGTACTAGACTTTAAACGATATACAATATATATTAATTACGATACATATAATATATAATAATTTTGGTATCCAAAAGGTTGATATAAATAAATTTTCGGATTGCCTGGGATCCCAATCCACACCCCATGGCTTTTAAGATTATCAATATTGACAATCTCAATTTCTTTAACCTCTCGGTGGAATAAATGAGATTTAATTGCCAATTTAATTAATTTAACCAATTAATTTAAATAAATAAGGACAGAGTCTAAATGGCCTAAGGTGCCGAAAAAGACTAAAAAAAGAAAAGAAAAAATATAATTTTTTTAAGTCTTTTTCGGCATCTGAGGCCATTTAGACTCCGTCCTTATTTATTTAAATTAATAATTTAAATAAATTTTTGTCCCTCAAAACGGGAAGCGAACCTTTAGTACGTGAAGCTAGACCTCTAGCTCTGCACCAAGGGACAGGGCAAAAAAAATTTAATTTAATTTAATTTTTTTTATAATATTGTTTGGAACCCACTTTATTCTTGTACGTTTTTAGGTTTATCTGATTTTCTCTTAAACTAATCTAAAAATATTTATTATCTTGGCTATATAATAAATAGGATGATCTTTAGGGTGTATTATTCATTTTCCACCTCAAAATAGTGTGGAACTCTCAGTTTAAGGACACACGTGGACCCATGATGGGCCACTACGAATATTGACCAGCCACTGCCATCTTTCGGAAAACAAACAAAATAAATTCAAGTTGGGATTACAGTGAAGAGCTATCTTAGAATGCCCAACGCAAAAAATCTGCTGTGATAGCACATCACATTTTAGATAAGTTGTGCGTTTAGCAACACCAGATTTTTATTAGTTAACTTAACTTCCATTTTAGAAATAAATGTCAAACTATGTTCGCAGCCTATGATTGTAACGTCATAACGAGTCAATAAACAATCAGGAGCCTGTCTTTGTCTTTTTCGGTAATAATATTGATTAGATATGTATTTAGTTGAATATTAATGGAGTGACATAATATTTTGTGGTGTTCTTAATATAAGCTTTTTTCTTTAAATTCTATTAAATTATATATTAAAAATCACAATATTTATCCCCAAAATTTTTTGTTTTTATAAAACAAACTTTAAAAAAAAAACAAAAACAAATTATTCCCTTAAAAATAAAAAATTTTTCTCTTTTATGGAGCAATTTTGAAAAATTCATCAATAGAAAATTCTTTAAATAAATGAGATTCTTAGAGGATTGCTTAAATCTCTGACTTAATTAGGCATCCCAGGGTGGCTGATATATCCTGCCCAGGAAGACCTTAAAGAAGATTCCCCTTCAATGAAGAAACCAACAGAGAAGAGATAGAGAAACCCCTTCTCATCCAGGACATCCTACTTAACATAGATTAAATTAATGATAGAGGGTTAGAATTGGAAATAGCAACTTTACCGTTTCCCATTCTTTGTTCAGTGATCTCGGAAGAGTTCCTTAATAAAATTTATATTTATTTTATGTAATTCATTTGTTTTAATTATTTGTTATATGTTTAAAAATACATTTGATTTTTAAACATATAAACTGATTAATTCTCTCAGAGGTAGACCTGCAGGCTTAGAAAAATAGACTAATTTTAAATCACTAAAATTTATTCATAAATCAGCTTTAACAGGATTCGGCCCCAATCTTCGAGCATTTTAGGTAATCGTTTTCTAAAATGAATTATTTTACAAAATTTTTAAATATTCAAATTAAGTACTAAATTTTCTCTTTGGCTTTAGAGAGTGGGAAAGAGAGCTTTTCCCAAGCCACCTCTCGTTTTTCTTCTTTTCTCGCTTATTCCCGCCCAGAAAGTTCACACTCCTAATCGCCCTCTTCCGCTTATCCAACGAGTAACTTTGCTGCTGACAACCAGTGAAGAAACCAAATCACCAAGCCACTTCACATTATTCGTCTATAATAAAAAAAATTTATATACCTGGTTACTAAGACAAACTATAATTTCGACAACATTAATATATATATATATTTTAAAGTCTTTTTCTGTGGCCATTTAGACTCCGTCCTTATTTATTTATACCAATTGGTAGCCAATATAATATAAATAAATTTTTGTTGCTCAGGACGGGAAGCGAACCAATGACCTTTGGTACGTGAGGCAACCTCTTCTCCAAGGGAAAGGGCTAACATTAATATATCTATAACATATTAAAATTAAGAATTAATTCAAATTAAAACACTATAAACCAATAAAATTCCCTTCTTCCGAAGTCGATCAATTAATATGATATGATTATATAACCTAATACTAAACATCTTTGGGCGAATTAAGTTTTTATTTCCTTGGCTAGGTACTAAATTTGATTGAAGCTTATCCCATCATAAAATGTTAGCATGAACATCTATCTCCGCATGAATTGAGATTTATCCTTGAGTTCCTAAAATTGATTAAAGATTATACCATTATAAAATTTGATTCTGAATTGAGTTTTTCAATTTAATTGAAGTTTATTCCATTCTAAATTTTTACTCTTAATGTCCCTTGACTAATTGAATTTTATTTACTAGTCAAACTAATAAAGTTGATAAAATATTTTACTATAGTAAAGGAATTATCCAATTCTAACAACTTTTCTATGCTTATAATCATTATATTCCTTCATTTGCTTGGGAATAGCATATATATCTATCACTCTACAATATTATTTAACAATCCACATTTCATTTCTACTTGAACGAACAAAAATTTTTTTCAAATCCTTTAGATAAGTTCTTGAGGATTCCATATTGGAAATTTCAAAAAATTTCTTAAGATTTAGGAATCTGGTATATACTAAAAGGGGGGGGGGGGTATATTTCAGATTTGGTCGTTTAATATCGAAATTCGATCACACTTCTATATTCTTCAGAATGATTGTTTTAAATGAAATTTGACCCTCCCAAATTTTAATATTTACTGATAGTGATATGCGTACAGCCACCCATCTCATAATGAAGATTTACTGATAGTTTTTGAGACATACACATTTGATTAAGATATTAATATTCAATAGCCTCGATCGAACTGGATTATTCATCGTATATTTAACAGTTATTTGTGGTTATATTTTTGTTGGGGGATTAAATGTTCATCTGGCTCCAGAAGTCGGACCTGGGATCTCCAGCCCCATGGCCATCAGTGCATTTCCTTTTCAGTAAGACCCTCGGTCATCTTACCAGCAAAACCTCACATTCCCTATTTAGATTCAGATGATTCTCATGAAAAAGTTAGTCCATAGTGAAAGATTTTAAATAAAAATTTCACACTCTTCTTATAACCAGCAAAGGGAACCGACATTTTGATGACTCTAACAAGTATCAACCCTTTCTGTTTGTGGTTGAGGGGTTTGGTAATGTTCTGGTGCAAAGAAAGCACACCGATAGCTCAGAGAGGCTGGAGATCCTGGGTTAGAGTCCCAAGATCCCCCAGGAAAATATACTCTCAAAATAACTATTAAATATTTATTTTTCCCCTGCGTATCTCATTTTGTTTTGGATATTTCTGACTCCCATAGAGTTTTGACAGGAATGTTTCCCTATTTGTGGCATCCCACTATACTAAAATTTGGCGAGAATGGGATTTTTGGTGTTGGAAATATTGCCATTTTTCTTTTCTGACTTTCCTACACAGATGAAGATGCTATTATTTATATGCCCATAGGCTTATAATTTAGTCTTACTTTAATCTTTGTTATTAATATCATCGGCCTAGTCAGGAGATTAAACCTACCTTTTGAAAATTACAACAGACAAATATAGTCAAATATAGTTTTAATGTGGAATGAGATATGTTCCAATTACAAAGGCAATTGCTTCTAGAATGCTACATTAAGTGCCCGGAGGCAACAGGAATAATGAAGATTTACTTAATACAGAAAAATAAAAAAAAAAGGAAAATTTATTTTTTATTTTTTTGCAGAACATAAAGAATTACTAAGTATTAGAAATCATCATATTTTTGCTCAATATTTTAATAATGAACATTAAATTTCGATGACCCCTTTTATCGTGCACGAAGTAATTTTAGTTTCTCTAAAGAGATCTTACATTATTTCTCTGAATAAAAAATTGATTAATAAATATTTTGTTGTTGTCCTTGTTCATAATTTTATGGAGTTATTTAAAGTAATTAGTAATTAGAAATTCCTATAACAATTTCCCTAAATTATTTCTCCAGAAATTTGGGTTTTGGTTAATATCTCAATTCTGAAATAGAGTGATTTCATTTCTTATGATTTTGAGTAAATAGTAATTGCAAAATTTTTTACAATTAATATTTGCATACCTAGATTTAGAATTTTAAAATTTGATATATAAAAATTGCCTGGATTCCACAAATATATAGAATTAGAATTTAAAGATATCCAAATATTTTTCATGGATAATGAGCACTCTCATTTGCGCCTTTGGTCCATTGTGCTGATTGATTTAATGGGTTGAATGATCCATCGATTAAACGGAAGAAGGTCATTGGGCTAGGCGTGTTAGGCGCGGGCCCGCGTGCACACACATGCATCATACAGTGATCGGGTTGACATCTGCTCTCAGTTGGACCGTCTGCCTCATTTCTCGGTCAACTATTGAACTTGAGAGAGGCCGGGTACTCGTTCACTTACTAGAGTGATGCGCGCACGCGTGGCCCGTCCGCGTGGCGCACGTGGCTTGCCTGCCGTTCGTCGTCGTCCCCCGACTTGGTATCCCCGGGTATTGATCCAGGACGCGCGCGTTGCGTTGCGCCACCGCCTTTGCTCTCCGGGGCGACCCCGCCACTATACCACCACTACCACCACCACCACGCGCTTATTTATCGCCACAATTCATTATGCACTCATCTTGCACCCCCTGCTGTCACCCTTGCACGGTGTCTTATCTCTCCTCTACCGCCATCACCCAACTCTTATCGTTTCCTTTTACTCTCCCTTTTCTTTTCATTCCCACTCTCCCTCTCTTTATATCGACCTATTTTTAAATTAATTGTACATTTTTTCCTTACCCCTAAAAAAACTTGTTTGTTGTCTCTACTCTTTTCAACTTCACTCTCTCAGATCATCGATTTTATTATTTTATAAAAGAGCTTTATGTTGTATCACGCTTTGTTTTATCATCAACAGTGATTCTTAAGTCAAAGGCTTCATCCACCATTGATTCCAATCGAAGATACTTTTTTCTTTGATTCTCCCTAAATAAAAATTTAAATTTTTTTACTAACATTAATAATATTAATCATCCCATGTAAAAGCAATATAAGGCATTTCTTCTCTCTGATAAATATAATTTTAATTTTATTAGACTTTTCTAATTATATTGTTTTAATTTTAATAAATAAAATATAATATACAGTATAAAATTTTAAAATGTTATGTAAAACTCTACAAAAACTATCTCATACCCATCAAAAATGTTATGGAATTTACTCAGTAAGAAATTAAAAATGCTTTTATATCTACGAGCATATAATTATATAGTGTGTAACCTATATAAAAATGGAAGATTTTTTTTTGTTGCTTGGAGTAAATAAAGCCGGCCTAAATGTTGATCCTCTTTCTGGTATAAGAAGCGTCTATGTATAAGTGAAAAATTTTTCACTTTGGAATAACTTTTAAAATATGATCTGCTAAATATTGGGATTGTAGCTTTGTAGGAGTGGTTGAGTGTCCGATGGTCTGGTGCACATCGATAAGATCCGGATAGACTCGAGACTTGTCTAGGGCCATAGAGTCATTTGATCCACCAGGAATTTACCATATTGGATATCTTTTTCATTTCTTTTAATTCTCATTTTAGATGGAAATTAAAAATTTGAACATATCCTTTAAATGCAATAATAAAGTTCTGCATACTGGATTGAAATGCACTTAATATATATATTTTTTATTTATTATATTGATTTGTTTATTAATAAATTTCTGAACTATGACTAATGTATTGATTTTGTTTTCAGGGAAGATGAAGGGTTTATCAAGGAAGAAGAGAAGCCGCTACCTTCACACGAATTCCAGAGGAAGGTGTGGCTGCTCTTCGAATACCCGGAGAGTTCGCAGGCGGCCCGCGTTGTGGCCATCATCTCCGTGTTCGTCATCCTACTTTCGATCGTTATCTTCTGTTTGGAAACTTTGCCAGAGTTCAAACACTACAAGGTGTTTAACACCACAACCAACGGCACCAAGATAGAGGAGGATGAGGTGCCGGACATTACGGACCCTTTCTTCCTCATCGAGACAATATGCATTATATGGTTCACGTTCGAGCTCTCAGTGCGCTTCCTCGCGTGTCCCAATAAACTTAATTTTTTTCGGGACGTGATGAATATAATCGATATCATCGCAATCATTCCTTACTTCATCACTTTAGCGACAGTAGTCGCTGAGGAGGAGAGTACGATTAACGTGGTAAGGGCGCCGGTCAGCCCTCAGGACAAGAGTACCAATCAGGCAATGTCTTTAGCCATACTCAGAGTGATTAGGTTAGTGCGCGTATTTCGAATATTTAAATTATCCCGCCACTCCAAGGGGTTACAAATTCTTGGACGAACATTGAAGGCCTCAATGCGAGAACTCGGATTGCTCATATTTTTCTTGTTCATTGGTGAGTATCTCAAAATGCATTTCAATGCTATCTCTATGTTCTATAGGCTTAGCGATGATACAAGAAAATATTTGTGTAATCCCAACAAGTGAAGTGTGATATTCTTAGGGACTTTCGCAGTCATGCCCACTTTGCCATGGTATCCCCCGACTAAGAGAACCTATAACCGCTGGTTATCCTTAGGGACCAAGAAGTCTACCGAACCTCGCCCTTGCAATCGAGGTCTTCTGCTTGTGGCATGGTCCCGGAAGCCTTGGACCCTTAATATGGACTGGGTATCTCTCGGGCGATGGCTGTAAAGAGGACATGTCAACGATTGACCCGGCCACCCACAAATGCAAACCCCGATGGAAATATATTGGCGGGCCGCGATACTCACACCCTCTTCAAGTGTTAAAACATCTATCAGTCAATATATTTTTTCATCGTTTTTATTTTGGGGTTATCTATGATTCTCATCAAATGTCAAAACATTTTTTATTCATGTATTTTTCATCATAAATTAACCATCATTTTTTCATCCGTTACTCATTAATAATACTTTAAAATCTTATTCAGTAATATTAAATATTAATTAATATAAATATATACTATTATATTTTATATTTCTAAATCAAATTTTTCAAATTCGTATTTAAATTTCTATTTTTATTTTAAAGTATTATTTATATATGACATTTGATGATTTCGAAACAAACCCTCTACAATCATTTTTGGATGTTATAATTTCTTTTCTCTTGTTCGCGAATCTTTTCTTATTATTATTTTCATTTCTCTTCGTATAAATTCGTTTTTTTTTAAATTTGTTCCAGCTTTAGGTAAAATTATCGATGTTGTCTTGAATGTTCGTTTCGATGTCGTGATTTTTTTTAATTTATATTTCTCTCTTTGTACTTTAAATCTATTTTCTTTACTTATTTTCTAAAAATTCCTAATCCATAGTTCTCAAGTCCTTTTAGGTAGACATATCTATTGCCATACTATTTCGTTCAGTGAGTGTTTTCCCCTCCATCCCCCCGGCCAAGTGTTATTGAACGCGAGTGTACATCTGCAACGTCGTCCTTGCGTTTCAATGCAGAATACCGCGTGTGGTGAATCGTGCAAGTGATCGTATCCTGGTGTTAGTGAGTGTCTGTGCCTCATCGATTCCTCCGCCCCCATAGTGCCATACAACAACAAAACCCTTAAGTGACAGCGCCCTTCGAAATTTAACAACAGTGCTGGACTAAATGCCTTCGATTTGGATTATGTGCAGTGATTTTATTAGTGTTGTGAGACATCAAGCCAAGCTAAGTGAAGTGGATTGGAAATTAATACACATCAATTGGGTGAACATTTTCACAAACATCTCTTCTCCACTAAGATCATTTTCCATTCACTTTCTCTCTTTCTTTTCTTATTAATTCATTTTTATTTTTAATATTCATTCTTAATTGCTGTTGTTTGTTGTCAATGGTGCTATTCTTGAATGTTTTTATTTTTTTTTATTTTTTATTTTTTTTGGAGGGAATCAGCGTGTAAGAAACGTTAGCAATGCAACAAATTGTAAGCTAAAAGCTTTTGCTTATCACATTTATTTTTATCTATAATGCTTTTATAAACTAATATCTTCAAATTGGAATCAAAGGCAATTTAAAATTATAATTTTATTAAAAAATTATATATAAAAAAATAAAATAAAATAATAGTCATTCTTATTTTGGCCTTAAACAGGGATTCATGCTTGAAATAACGCGTGCATGCTAACGATCTCGGTTGGTTCCCCTGAACTTTTCCAGCTTTTCAGGGTGGCAGCCGGGCGTAGGAGTAGAAGCAGCCTCCGGGGTTCCAGAAAAGACGGTCCTGGCGGTGGCGTTCCTAAACCTTTTCTCCAATCTCTCTCTCTCTCAATCTATATATCTATTTCTATCTTTCTAGTTCTCTCTCTCCTTATCATTCTCTCTCTCTCTTTCTATTATTCTCTCATATTTTCTCATTGTCTCTCTTCTCTTTCTTTCTTTCTACTTTTGCCTTGTCCTTTCTATCGCGCGCGCTCGTTGATGTCCGTGTTGTTGTCGTTGTTGCTTGCTTGTTTTGTCGTTGTCATCTCGTTATTGTGGTCGGCTATTTCGTCTCTCCCTCGCCGGCCGCCAGGACTTGTCTCAACGCGTTAGGGTCTTCTTGTTACAGGTGTTATTCTCTTCTCGAGCGCCGTATACTTTGCAGAGGCCGGCTCCGAACAGTCTTTCTTCAAGTCCATACCGGATGCGTTCTGGTGGGCGGTTGTAACCATGACAACCGTCGGCTATGGTGATATGAGGTAACCTTAGACCCCGGCCCGCAACCCCATAGCGTTCCCCGCTCAGCTTGCCTCGTGTCTTCCAGGTGTGGTTCTCTTCTCGAGCGCTGTTTACTTCGCCGAAGCCGGTTCCGAGAACTCGTTCTTCAAGTCGATACCGGACGCGTTCTGGTGGGCCGTTGTAACCATGACAACCGTGGGCTATGGTGACATGACGTATGATGTACTCACTTTAATTAACGATTTAGTTAATTACAATAATTTTATATTGAACATTATTTTGATCTCTCTATCATTTATTTACTCCCCAAAATGTAGATAGAAAATTTTGTTTCAACTAATCATTTACTAAAACAGCAGTTACTAGATTTAATTAATAGTAGTGAACAAATTGCTAATAGAAAAAAAAAAAAAGGGAATACGCAGAAAATTCTTTGTTGGTGAAGGATACCATCGGGTGCTTTCGGACAAGACGCGACAAATCGAACCGTGATTCGTGATCCGAGTTCGTGAATCGGTTGCGGCGTAGCGCGCTGACTTGATGTTCTCCCGCCCGCCCCTTTTCTCTCTCTCTCTTTCTCTTTCACTCTCTCTATTTTTCACTTTCTTTCTCTCTTTATCTTAACCTTGTCTTTGCTAATTATATTGTAATTTTTATTATGATTTTTTCCTATAAGTAAACTTACTCTCATTTTGTTGTATCCATTTATGATGTTCTTGATATAACTTTCAAAACCTTCCTCCTTGCGATATATATAAATATGTAAAATACATACTATATTTTATATATTTATATACATGTATTATATATAAATTCTATATAAATTTCTTACTCAAATCTGTCCGCTAGTTTTAGCATTGCGTGTATTGGCCATATCCTTATTTACACAATACATATTTAAATGTGATCTGATGTTGCGTATCTATCGATGGTTCCATTGGTAATTCGTTTTGCTTGTATATATCAGGTACTTCAATGTTACCAAAATATATATTAACTATATAATATACATAATCTAAAAAGAAAAACAAAGAATTTTCTAAATGGAATGTAAAATTATAGAGTGATATTTTTTTTTATTTTATGCACTTGTATTTGCATGTCGCACACATTATTGGCTGTTTGTGAGCAAATTCTACAATGAATGATTGTTTTTCCTGGCTTTCCCACAGTGTCTCTTGTATTTCAACCTCAATCCTCTTCTTGATGTCGTGGCTCTTATCTTGTTTGCTTTCATCATTAGTAACACTTTTTAAAAAGAATACCAAGCTCTTCAAGAAGTTCTTACACCATTTATAATAATAAAAATAAATTTATTTCTAACTTTTAGAACCCTTTTGAGTTTGACATAATATATTTATTTGTGAAAAATTAATTTCTAAAGCTCATTGCTGTTAGCTAATTTATTCAAAGGTCATAGGGTTAATTGATTTTAAACTGTCTCTGGCTTTGATTTAAAAGGGTTTTTCATAATTAAATTGGGATTTGTTAACAAGCTCAAATAGGTCGCAAAATTGAGAGTTAGACTTGTTCTGCCAAATGGCTCTAAGCCACGTCATGATATTTGTGCGAGGGTTTAAAAATTCTTGATCTCCCAAAAAATCCCCTCTCTTTTCTTTGACTTTGATCCTCTACTTCCTAAGATAGAATTCCCTGCGGGCAAAGAATAAACTCATTCAAAATAACAATATCTTGGTATAGATGATAGGTCAGATCCTCAAGGATTGGTGAGCTGAGTGCGAGAGTTGGTAGCCTGTTCTCTTGGATACCATAGCATATGTGGTCCCCTGGCTGATCCTTGTCCGCGCCCCGTTCCGTCTTCGGGCAGGCCGCTTGTCGGTGACTGACCAGGAAACCGCGGCGCGTTGCAGGCCCGTCGGAGTGTGGGGCAAAATCGTCGGTTCGCTATGTGCGATAGCCGGCGTGCTGACCATCGCGCTTCCCGTCCCTGTGATTGTCTCCAATTTCAACTATTTCTACCATCGGGAGACTGACCAAGAGGAGATGCAGTCGCAGAACTTCAATCACGTGACCAGCTGTCCCTATCTCCCAGGAACGTTAGGTGAGTTTTCAAACATCACAATTCACTATTAAAAATTTGTTTCTAATGTGAATGCTAAAACAATTTTATTATCTCTATTTGTTTAAATCTGCAAAATGACGTTATCAATAGAATAATAATATTCCATACCACATTCAGAAAATCAAACTTATTTTAAAGAGGAAACTTTTAATTCAAAAACATCATAAAGGCAATAACTCTCTAGTGTTTTGAGAAAATAATTCATCTTAATTTTAAATCCATTTAATAGTTATTTAATCCCACCTAACCTAACTGAGGATTTATCCAGAGTTATCTATTTAGTCAGTTTAGTATTTTTATTTTCCTAGGAAATTTTTTCTCGAGGGACTGAAAAATTGTATATTTTTTAATTTAATTTCTGTTTATTTTATTTTTTTTCAAAGTCTTTTCTGCATATGAGGCCATATAGACTATAAAAAATACACATATATGTATATTAAATACAATTATCCAGACATATTATTATTTATGTAAATATGTAGGTTATGTAGTTTTTATGAAAAATTCTTATAAGTATGGGTCAAAATATATATGCTACAGCCTTTGTTTAAAAAAAAAGTAAATTATTCACCTTTTAAGACAACACAGATGGACATTTTCCCAGAAAAAAATTGGACAAAATTACCTTTGATTCAAAATTTAATTTGATTAAGATAATTTATTAATTTATGACTAGGAGGGAGGTAGTGGCTAAGACGGATAAGCTGCGGATTACGAATCTACAGTATGAAAATAGCTCGGGTTCGAGTCAGGCTTGCTGCAATTATTTCCAACTCTGCCAGAAGTCTCCTCCTGGGGTAGGAAAATGAAAGATAATCTCATCCCCAGAAGCCCAAGTGGAATCAAAATGGACTATTACTGGCCTAAGTGAGTCTCCCCAATGGATGGCTAACCTAACCTATGGCTAGGAGGCTTGCCCAAGTACTCGTTTTACTCCTTAGCGTTGAGACCTCCCCTTAACCCCTTTTCTCACTTCGCTCACATAAAACGGTTGGAAAATGAAAATAAAAAACACAATCAATTTGAAATTGCAAATAAAAATATAATTTCAAAGAATGGACCCGCATTTTTGATTATATTAAAATTAAAAATCTCTTAACACTATTTTATATCAGAGTTCCAATAAAATATTTACGGAGTTTTTTTTAAAGAGATGTGCTAAAAAACAATTTTAAACAAAACAATAATCATCGATATGAC
>JAAAKE020151681.1:0-17940 GCA_010014785.2 Anisolabis maritima
GTAAGTTGAATGGTGGACTGAGCCGGCACACTGGGCTTTGTCACTTTTAAATGTCAGGGTGCCTTTTGTTCCCCGTTGCTATTGAGGACCTACGGAAATTCTGTTACTTAAAGGATAAACGCAGGCTTGCATTAGTCCTTTCTGGGAAATACTCTCGTATATATAATACATATAATATATATCAAATAATTGTTTTGTGAATTTTGAGAAAATCGAAATAAACTAAAAAAGTACATTAGTAAGGTTCTAGTTGCCGTGGCCATTTTTATTTAAAAGCTTCGAGCCATATGGGTACCTAATTTAAATATAAAATTCGGACTCGAGCCTCTTTTCATTTTTGAGAAATCTTGTTCACACTTCCTCTTATTTTGGACGAAATAGATTATATTATATTTATTATTATTCTTTTTCTATACTAGATATTTTAGTTACTATGTAATATCCCTCTCAAAAATTGGACAAACACTATCTATAAACTTAGGCATCCTGCTTTGGCTGCAATCTATCTTCCTTCAAAGTAAACACATATCTAAACAATTGATTAAATATCTTTACATATCTTAAAAAAGACGATCCCCACTCGCCATGACCGAGAAGTTAAAGACATTGTCAATGTTGAAAACCTTAAAAAAAAAGGATGTGGGTCCGATTAAAATTTATATTATTTGGATTCCAATTGGTGCAAATAAATATGGCTGGATTATAGGTATCGTAAATTAATATATATCCCATATTGTTTAAAGTCTATATGACTTCAGATGCCGAAGAGACTTAAAAAAAACGATTTTCAAAAGCTTGTCATTATGACAATAAATTTTTACTTTTTAACACTGATCCTATATTTTCATTTAAATCTTTTGAAACTAACATTGAAAATAACATTTTATATTATATGTATTTAACTCGGAAAAAGGAAGGATAATCAAATATTTTAATTATAAAAAATTTATTTCTCTTTTAGAAATTATGTTGCAATGAAAACAATATTTTGTTTTTGTTTTTTGAAAAAATTTATTATAAATATTATATAATAATACATTTAATTTATATTTATATATAATTTAATAAATATGTTAAATCTAACTTTGAAAATTAAATGATTAAAAATTTTTATATTTATAAAAAAGTAGAATTAAAAATTTAAACATTAAGCCTTTTACCTAAAATAAACATATTAAATTACATTTTCTTTACAATATAACATCATCTAAAAAATTAGCCAAAATTTACAATATATATATATTTTTTATTTATATATTCATATATATATAAGCATTAAAATTTAAGTTATAAAATAAAATTTTCATATTTATTTATATTAGAAAATTAGAATTTTTTCTAATTTGCTTATTTGGTAGATAAAGAATTACAATTTATATAGAAAAAGGGAAATTTAAAAAAATGATATGATGATGCTTATTTTTACAATAATAATAGAATTATATTTAGTTATATTTTGAGTTTTCCAAAACAAAAATTCTTCCATAGTATTTTTCATTTTAAGATTTATATTTTCTTTTTTTAATTGGATAGTGGAAATTTATTTATGACTCTAATGGAAGACTTTTTTTTATCAAAATACAATATATTAAGACTCTTGTTCTTTTCCCTTTTATTGCACTTTAACAAATAATATTAAACCAATTAAAAAACATTGTTTTTTAAAGATGAGTGGCCCGTTTTTTACGAAATAGTCCGCTTAAAACAGAACTTCGTTTATCTTTGGCTGTTCTTGCGGGATCCTGAGAGAGACTATCTGTAGAACTCTCACTGGGCCGACGTTCTAATGGCGTGGAACTAGATGTGTTTGTAGATGAAGATTGAAGACCAGTAGCTCCACTAAGTTGAGGTGGTTGAGGTGGCGGAACATACGGTGGTGATGCCTAGAAGTACAATGAATTAAATAAATAAACAAGGCTTAAAATAAATTACAAAGATAAACTTGTATAAAAATATAATTCACCTGTTGTCGGCCAGTGAAACCGTAGGCTGGCATAGCTCCTGAAAAAATAATTTATTCAAATTAAAATATAAAATCAATTTTAAGAGTATATATATATTCTTTTAAAAATAAAACATACAAATTTTAAGTCTTTTTATTCGTATCAATAAATAACACAAAAGGTATCTTATGTTTTTGTCTTAAGAAACAAACCTATGTCAATCGAAAATTATGAAATCGTGATATTTTTCCTATTATGGAATTTTTTTTTTTTCGGTTTTATATAGCTCTTACGCTCGCACAAAACAAATGATAGCTTTTATACTGTTTAAAGCACATAGTTCATAGGCCAATATTAATTACTTCATCCTTCATTTCTTAATTTTCTATAATTTTTAAATACACAAAATGATAATGTAATTCTAAAACAAAATAATACAAAGAAAAACAAAAATTTACAATTTTAAAACACTTAAATAATAAACAGTTGCTCTGCCCTCAGGATATAGAAGATGAAATTTTGTAGGCATGAACGAAGACATCATGCAGGAGGAGGTATTTTCTTTTCAAAAGAAGACAAATTTCAAAACATTTTTATTTCCATATTCCAGAATATATAAAATAGATTTTAAATGAAAATTTTAAATTTATGTTACAAAACATTAATGTTTGTACATCTTTTATCAGCTTTAAAAATAAAAATTTCAAAATATAGATGCAATCCAGAAAGTCGAATAATTCAGTAAAGCATATACATATAATTCATTACTAATGCATATTATAAAAATATGATATTTAGTGATAACTAACCAGAAATATTGTGAGGTGGGTGCATATGCGGCGGCGGCGGAGGCGGTCTTAAGGGAGGCGGTACTAAAGGCGGAGGTGGAGGCATCGACGTAACAGAATCTAACATTAACAACAACAATACAATAAACGAACATAAAATGAGAACATCAACAACAGAAATGTTACCTGGTAAATCGTGGCTTCGCCTCCAACTAGCTGCAGCAGCTCCATTCTCTCTAGGTCCTCGATTTGTCATCGTCGGTTGGTGAGAAACAGGTCGATCATTCGACCGTGGAAGAGAATGATGTCGTAATGTAACCTCCACCATTTCTCCAACAGGTGCTGTCACTGATGTAGGTGGTGCCCGCATTGGAACTGGAGGAGGGGGTTCTGGGCTGGAAGCCCGACTAGAAGCAGAACTTCCTCCTCCTACTCCAGCTGCACTTCCTCCAGGACCCGAAATTCGATCTTGTCCTGGACTCTGTTGATTCTAGATTCACCAAATTTTATTAAAAATGAGAAAAAGAAAATATATAAATATATTAAATAAGATAAATAAAATTTAAATTATAATTATTAAATAAGGAAGTAAGCATAAATTACCTTGAGCGACTCATCATAACTGAGGAGTTGTAATTGTGGAGGAAGTCTTGCATGGAAACTTATCTTATTAATCCAATCCTCCATTTCGGCATCATTCAAGGCTAAGAAGAGGTATTCACTATTATCGGTGCAAGCCAATCTAAAAAAAAAAAAATCAAATGTTAGCAAGACCCAGGAACCCAGGTGGTATGTGGTCTGTTTCATAAAATTCACAAAACATTTCATCTCATGTTTCTAATTTGTACCGCAATTTTGAATTAAAATTAATTTTATTATTTATTTTCTTACTAACCGGAAGACATGTTTTCTTTTAGTGTAATCAGCAGCTTTTTCACATCTTGCACCAAGAATAATGATTGGAGCACAGGCTGCCTTAGAGGCTAAAAAGTCTTCATGATCTTTGAAAAAACAGAGCAATTGCCCACAAAGCACAGTGTAGTATGTTTTCCAAGATCGTACTGGAGCCTTTTTGCCTCCAGATTGTAGTTCTTGTTTACGATCAAGGACTGCTTGAATTTCTACAGGCGGCAATTGATCTAGATGGTCAAGACGTTGTAATTTCCTGAAACTTTGAGTTCGGCGACGAGTGGTAAAGCTAGGAGTTCGTTTTGGTTTCTTTAATTCAGCTTTCATGCTTTCAGCGCGCTTTAAATCTAAAGTAAAAAAAGTAAATAATATTGTTGTTTAATTTAATAATGCAAATAAGAAATTACCTCTCCTCATTTGATCACCAAACATTTGTGAGACGCTTCCAGTTCTTCTTAAAGGCATTGGAGAATCATGTTCTCTTTCTGAATCTCGATTTGGTATTCTAGATTTAAAAAATTAAAGAAAAAAGATAAGATCATATTCATTTTTTATTATTTAAAAGATAATAAAGTAATCTACCAACAACTAACAAAATATTATTAAAGTTAGTATTGTTATATTTTCAATTTATCTTTAACATTTTTTATAAGGATCAATCAACCCAAATGAAATTATTTTTATGAGTTATATATCATAAAAATAAAGAGGAAGTGAAAAAAAAGAATGATAGATATAGAAGAATTTCAATCTAACCTGAAACTTAAAAATGCGGCACTTCTCGGCCTTGAGAAGACAGGCTTGTAGTCTGATGTATGAGGTTCTCTTCGAGGCAGAGGCCGAGGTGCCAGAGTAGGAGGTGAAAAAATTGAACTTCATGCGTGCCAGGGGAAATTAAAAGTGAAAAGGAAAAGAAAAAGCATGCAAAGTTAGTATATCCACCATAACATTAACTCTTACCCAAGAAACAGATGTTTCAAAAAGTTTTTCTAATATATATACTAATACTAATAAAAATTAGTAAAAACATTATTACTATTTAGACATAGTTATGATATAAAGTTAATATAATATAAATTATATACTTAAGTTAATATAAGTTCTATTATTCAATCGTTTGTATTTGAAGAAAAAAGATAAATAACATAATATTTAAAAAAGAAATTAATCAATTTTAAAAATACTATATTGTATTTTTTATAAAACACGGTATTTAAAGAAGTTTAATAATGTTTTATGGAAGATTTAGAGAATTTAAAGTGAAAATTTTATCTCTTTGGAAGTTCTTAATTAAAAAAACTTTTATTATTACAAATACTCTGATAGTCGTTATTCGTCATTTATGTAAATTAATTGGCAGACATTTATTTTATTTATTTATTTTATCGCTCAGGATGAGAAGTGAACTCTTACACCTTGTAAAACCATATTTTTTTTAGTCTTTTCAGCATCTGGGGTCATATAGACTTTAAACAATTCAATTATTTATTATTTACGTTACAAATTATCCAGACATATTTATTTAGACTAATTGGTATTCAATTGGTTTGATCGGAATTCCTGGGATCCGAACTGACATCCCTTGGTTTTGAAGATTGACGATCTCTAACCTCTCGGCCATGGAATGGGGGTGTAAAGCCAGATTCTACTTCAAGGGGCAAAATTATTTTCTCTAATCCAGATGCAGCATATTTATATTTTTCTTTCTTTTGGATGAAAGTGTATATTTGATTGACGATAGGCATTAGACCTTATCTGTATATATTAATATTTATTTAAATAAATTTTATCGTAAGTGAATCATTTGCCCTTGGATTAAGAAACAAGATCCTTGTCTCTCCAAGAGGCAGAGATCCCTTGAATTATAAATTCAGAACCACTACTTCAAAGAACAGGGCCTAAACGGGGATACCGGTAGGTGGGCCTATACGGTCCAAACGAAAAATTATTTTTATTATTTTATTGGCATCGGAGGCCATTAAGACTCCATCCTTATTTATTTATATATTAATTGGCAGCCAATATAATGTAAATAAAATTTTGTCGCTCAGGACGGAAAGCGAACCTTTGGTACGTGATTAGCTCTGCATCAAGGGACAGGGCAGAGAAGATTTAAATAAGTTATAAGTTTTTAATTATTCTTTGAATATTATTTAGTATTCAAAGTGAAATTAGCATCAATTTGGCCATCTATTTTAAATCTTCTTTGATTATGGTTGTTTTTATTGTTAACAAATACTTGTATATTAATTATATTAGTTTTTAATGAAACAAATATAAATTTCAAATAAGGTAAGAATATGATTAAAAATATATTTTAAAAAGTTAAATATTCGAATGTTAAAAAATTTATCTATTTTGCTTAATAATTAAAGCAAAATTAGTTTTGATACTAGCTAGTAAAGCCTATTTTTTATAAACATCTAGAGATGTCCGAGGTTTCAAAGGTATTCATTTTAAACACAGCCATAAACGTTAACCATTTTCATCTAAAATCATCAAATTTATTTTCCTATGATTATTCCTATTATCATTATCTAATATATAGCTAAATAATATTAGGCATTTTATACATTATTATTAACACATAAATAACATTTTAATTACTATTAAATTATTAGCTTTAAATGGTTAAAAAAACTAATTCTAAAATGATTCCTCAATGAATGACCGAAAAGGAAAAGAATTTAAAGAAAGAAGGGTAAAATCCTGGAAAATTAAATTATTATTTATAAGTGAGATATAGCTGGGCAAATCAATTTGAGTAGGGGTTCGGAGAAAGAAAAAAACAGCCGTTTTTCTTCACTTTATTCAGCAAATATTTCGGCCAAAATCACGTCGGCCATCCTCAGTGCCACAATCTGATAATTTTTGTGGACCTGCGTTATCGTTTCATTGTGTGGATGTCCCTCACCTCTCCAAGAATATTTTATATAACTAAAGGCCACAGGTCCTCAAAAATTATCACATTATATACGCACTGAGGATGGCCGAAATATTTGCTGAATAAAGTGATGTATAGTGACCTGAGAAAAACGGCTGGTTTTCTTTCTCCGAACCCCTATTTAAATTAATATTATTTAAAAAAGGATTTATTTTATTAATTATATTGTTGTTGCCTTTTATTTTGGTAAATATATTCTAATTTCAGTTAATTATTCCCATGTTAATAATACATACTCGATTAATACAAGCGCCCGCATTAAGGGGTGATTGTTATTTTGTTCCCATGGAACGTTCACCGACCTCTCTTATTCTGAAAATACGGTTTCCATACAGTCCAAAAATTGCAACAAGCTTTTTGTAAACTAATATTCTGATAACACTGACTGGCATACATGGACTAGACCAAGACTGGCATTTGTTCTATTTCCTATATGTCAGTCTTCTCTCTCAGCGTCAAGCTGTACGACCCACCGCCTTATCTCTCCATTCCATGGGATAAAGAAAGGGTCAAAGAAAGAAGTAGAAAAAGAGTTTATAGCTCAAATTAATAAACTTAAGAGAGCTTTGATATAACACTAAGTTTTCCCTAGGACCATTTCGGAAGGAATAAATCATTTTATAAAGCCATAAGTTTGTATATAAGAGAATATTGATTCAATTTATATTCAAATAGTATTCTGAGAAAATTTAATAAATAAATAAAAATGACATTCTCCCTCCTATGGAAATATTCTGTGATTGATTGACCTCCTTTCGAAAATCCTCTGGATAATTGGTAGATAATAGATTTTTAAATATCATTTAGGAATCAAATGAGAAAAATAAAAGTTGAAAACAACGAAATCTCAAATTGTTAAAATTATAAATATATATATATGTATTCATAAAAATATACCTTTCATTAGCAATTTCTTCTGAAATTGAAGCCTCTTGTTGCCGACGCCTGTCATCTTCTTTTCGACGTTCCTGATAAAAAAAAATTTTAAAATTCTTAGCTATTCATTATTTGAAATTTTTTTTTTAAATATAAAAAATTATTTTAAAAATTTACGGTTTCTTTAATTTTATTACATTTACATAATCTACTATTATTAAAAGAGCTAATCTTGTATGTATGTATATATTATATATGTAAATTTTTTCTTTGATAAAATTTGGTGTATTTACTAACTTGAATGCAAGGAATTGATTGTACTAGGTCTCATCTTTACGAAAATACATTCAACCGTTGAATTGATTTGGATAATTTTAATGAAATTCGGTGTATTTACCATTTCGGGGATGCGGAATGGATGGCGCTAAGTCTCATCTTTGGAAAAATTCGTTTAACCCCCACTGTAAAGATTAGGATGAAATTTTCAGCTTCTAAGGAGTTTGAAATGAAATTGGGTGTATTTACTAATTTGGATGCAAGGAATCGATTGAGGCTCCTTTTTGGAAAAATATATTTAGGCAGTTTCTGTTTGGTGCAATCTATTTTTTACCTCTAACCCTATCTTTAGATCTTATGCCTAATTGCAAAAGTCCTTCCTTTGAAAGCTCTCTATAATGAGTCTTCTTGTACATTAAAAAAAAAAAAAAACAAAGCAACGCTTGAACCTCAGGTACTAATATAATTAAACGAGCTAATCTTGTAAATACCTATGTATGTATGTAAATTTTTTCTCGAAAACGGCTCTAACGATTTTGAAATTTGGCATATTTACTAATTCGGATGCGAGGAATTGATTGCGCTAGGTCTCTTCTTTGGAAAAATATATTTAAGGCGTTTCTCTTTTGTTTGGTAGAGCCTATTTTTTACGAATTACCCTCTCTTTAGGTCTTATGTCTAAATGCAAAGGTCCTAGCTTTGAAAGTTCTATTATTGACTCTTCTTATCCATTAAAAAAAACTCCGAGCAACGCTCAGACTCCAAGTACTTTACATTAATTAAAAATCTTTACAGAATAACACAGGCAACGAAGTTGCAACACTTTCCAGACTTTTTTTAGCCATCGTTAACCATGTCCTTTGGGAATAAGAAAGATAGCCGCACACAAGTCTTAGCACGTTGATATTTATTATTATTACTTTCTCTTATAAATGAAATATATAGTGACAAAGTTTGCGATCGCAAAAACATCGATATCGAGATTTCACTGGAAAACGTTTTAAGGTCCCCTAAAGAGTCTAAAAACATGGGTTTCTCAAAATGGCCTTAGATGACCTTTGAAATTTTTTTTAACCCTTATCCCCTCTAAAATTATTTGGGGCTCGCTTTACAGATGTAGTCTTTTGCCGTTGTTCAGGTAAACATCAGGAGCAAACGCTCTATTTCTTAAACTAGTCTAACAAAATCGAAAAAATTGATATTAAATTTTTATGTAGTAAAAATAAAAACGAAAGTACGTGGCAGCTTGATTTATTTCTTTTATTTAAAAACCCAGAGCGAGATTTCGGTCAGTTATGCGACCATCTTCAAGGCCAGGAATTTGTCGAAAGAAATGCCCTCTTATGTTATTAATAGGCATTATCCAGACCTATGTTATATGCCTATTATATGTGTGAATCAGCGCCTAGTCAAAGTCACTCTTTTATTTTTGGTATTAAATTGACATTAAACGGCTTAAGTTATTTATGAAAAAGTTGTGTGATGTGCGTTTAGTCATCAGATTTTTTTTTAGGTTGTTGTCTTTTCATTAAATTCATTTTACGAATATCCTCTGCAATTCTCTGAAAAAATGCGCATTTTTTTGCTCTGCCTATTCCACCCCTGTCCTCACCTCTCGTGAGCGTGGATAGAAATCTATTTACTCGCTGCTCGGCTATTGAGTTATTCAGTTAATGCATTTGCATATTGTAAATTTACAATATACGAGCGGTCTTTATAAGTTGATTTGTTTCATCGTTTTTATTTTTTGTTTTTATACGGTTTTCCTCTTTCCTCAAAAGCCCCGTACTCACCAAAAAAAAAAATTAAAATTATAAATATGAATGAAGCTAAATTTGTTGTTAATTTTAGGTCCCGATAATAGGTGGCCTAGAGCCACCGAAACGTAGTCTAAGGCAAAATAAAATATATCGGGTCGAAAAATTGTCTTTTATTCGGATTCCTCTATCTACTTTTCCGCGACTTTTTTTTTTCTTTTTAATTAAATGAATTTTTAAAAAGTCAGTTTTAAAAAAATTTAATTTTCTCTCTATGATGACTTATGTTTATTATCTTATACCTAATTTTTTTCGTTCCCATTCAATAGATTGATATGGTTATCCAGAGCTGAAGACAAATTTCTTAATATTAACGAGTTTCAAAAGTTTGTCTCAGCGGATACTGAGAAAATCGTGGTGCGCAGTAAATTTTGGAGGCGGAAGGAGGTTTCTCCAGCCCCTCTATACCGATTCGCTTCAAATTTTAATACCTTCTTAGGCACTCCTAAGGCTATAAAGTTGTTAAGCTTTATCCATTTCCGATCAGAGGTTCCAGAGATAAGCAAAAATAAAAGTTACATACAAACAAATATCCTTATAATTTGAAACGTAAAGGTTTTTTAAAAATTGGGGAGGGGAAGAGTTAAATTTTTCATTATCATAATTCTTTCCCCTTATTATTTTATATAATGGTGAGGGAAAGTAATATGTTATATGTTTGAGGAATACAAAACAAATATTACTCATAATAAATTTTTTCTGAATGGAAAATAAAAAAATACACAAGTTGATTTGTTTTTGGATTATTTTTTTCATTTTTAAAATTTTCGCGACTCCATATTTTAATAAATATTAGGATCGCGAACCATATGCTTTAATATGCCCTACAGAAGATAAGAACCAATAGTTGATTCGTGGGGGTTTTTTTTTGTATTGTATTAAGCTTTTTCATTATTTGTAGTCACAAAAAATTAGAAAGTATATCTTAACTAAATTTTTTTGTACTGAATCCGTCAGCAGATGTTTATTTTTGTTAAACATGTGCTTCTTTTCCCATGACTTATTTAATTTCCTTTTCATTCACACTTATCCAAACTAAAATAAATTTAAATTTTGAAAACTTAATATTTATCTTTTATTTGTTTATTCTAGGAAAAAAACTTTTCAATTATTCTCACACTCAATATTATTAAACGATTTTAAAATGAAAGAATATTTAAAAAAATATATAAAAAAAATAACCTCTGTAATTCGTTCAACCTCTCTCCGTTTTCTTGCCTCAATCCGTTCTTTTTCTTGACGCTCTCGCTCTGCTTGACGGGCAGCTGCTTCTCTTCGCCTTTGTTCAGTTAATGCAGTTTCAAGCTTAAAAAACAAATAATTAAAAATTATTATTCTTATTTATTATTATTTCAAATAACAAAGAAGAAATAAATAGAAAGTGAGAAATTAAATTTTCAAAATTATTTTTTTCAGTTACCAAAGTTAATCTTCTTAGGGCAGAAAATTTATCGGCTTGAGCATCAATGGTTTTTTCAAAATCGTCATGCTTTCTTAGTAAATCTTCTACTTGAGGAATAGATTCCCCTAGTCGATCATCTCTTAATACTGGTTCTCTTGCCGCAAGCCATTTGTCCAACAGAGCAGCATCTCTTATAAATATCTGCGCATCGAGACTCTGCTCATAAATTCGATGTCTTGCTGACCAGGTATCAATCAACAATTGATGTCGTTGTCGAAGAGCAGTTATCCTCTCTTCAACTTCAGCAGATAAAAAGTGACCTTGTTTTATGAGCTTGGCTCCTGAGTCATAAAAAGCTTCAAATGCGTCAGATCGAGCGTCAATTTCTGCACGGAGTTCTCCATGTCTTGCTAATAATGCTTCTGCACCAGCTACATCTCGCGCCAAATCTGGGGCCGTCACTCGTGCCAATGTTTCGCTGACCCATGCCCTGTAATTTAAAGATCTGGCGTGAAATACATGCTTCTCTTACTCCACAAACTTGAATGACACTAAAAGGAAACAAAACAGAAAAAAATGAAGGAAATGTGAACATAAAGTGATGCTTCCAAATTACCGGTTGGAGTCCCTCCCCTCTGGTATGTTTATATAAAAAGAAGAGCAAATAAAAATTAGGAAAAAAATATCTCTTAACAATTACATAAGATCTCTATGTTGGTCAAAATAAGCTTGAAGCTGTTCAGCTTGTTGAAGTTTATCCTTTCTGGCCGCTGCTTGTTCTATAAGTTCCATCCACGCCTCAGAAGCCTCTTCTTGTTTAACGTCGACATGTTCCCTTGCATCGGGGAAAAGTTCAGCTAAACGAGTTGCCTCATTTCCAACAGTAACCACCTGAAATGAAAAATATTGGAAATTAAAAAATTTTAATTTTAAGAATTAAAACTTTAAAATTCATGTATTTGAAGTATATATTTATAAAAAATCCAAATTACATAATTAAATTTTAAAATAATAATTTTGGAAATACATAAAAAACATTAAAAAAAAAAATTTTATATTATATTTCTAGAGTTACCTGTTCCTTCACAGCAGCAAGATCAGCTTCAAATCCTTGATGTCTTCTAACCAAAGCTTGAACTGTTTCCAAGTCTTGTCCATAATCTTCAGCAAGTAAAGCCGCTTGTTTTTCCTCGATCCAAGCAATCGTCTCATCTGCGGTACGATCAAACATATGTATATGTTTCGCTCCCGCTAATGCTTCTTGTCGGGCATGAGCTAATTCTCGAAGGTCTTCCCAAAGTTGACTGAGTTCATCTAATTTAGCATGAATTCGAATGACATCATCATTGCTTCCTTCTTCGTTATTACTAGCTTCCTTAAGTAAAATTTTGCCATATTCAAGACAAGAGGTCACTCTTGGTTCATTTGCATTGAGAGCCCCAACAAAAGTATCAAATGTTTGGATCAATAATTCCACATGTTCAACATCACTTCCATAATCCTCACTAGCGGCTATTGCAGTTTGATCTCCCATCCATTCTGCTACTTCATCAGCTTCTCGAAGGAAACGGAAAAGACGCAAAGAAGCATCCAGACGAGCTCGACGTTGTGAAGCTAAAGATTGTAATTCTGCAAATTGCGCTTCTACTTCAACTTGTTTCGCCTGAATTCCTGTGGCATCAAAATGTCCACGATCTACTAGTCCTCTTGCTTGTTTAGCTAGTCGGCCCACATTATGTTGAAATGCACTTAAATCGCGTTCTACACCCTCTAATCGTTTTTGCAATGTTCTAGCTGAATCTTCATCTTTTCCACGATCATGAGACGCTAGAGCAGGTCGTCGCTCTCTTAACCATGCTGTTGCCTCATTAGCTTCAGCATAAAACATTTGAGATTCGATAGCATCCAGAAGTCGTAATCTAAAAAAATAAATCAAAATAAATGTGAAAAGGTTTTCTGTTAGTTAAATAAAGATAAACTATTTTAAAATATACATAAATTATTTCTTACCTTCGTACACTTGCAAGATCTCTTAATCCTGCAAGCCGTTCCGTCAATTCAACAATTCGTTGTTCAATACGACTTGAAGCAAAATGACCTGCTCTGACCATTTGTTGCGCACGTGCTTGCAAAGAAGATTGAAGTGGTTCCCTCGAGGCCAATTCTGCTTCTAAAGCTTGATGTTTTTTCTGCAGTGCCTGAACATCAGCTAAACTAGATCCCAGATCAACAGAGGCTGCTAAGGGTTCACGCTCGTAAACCCATACAATTTCATCATCCATATCTCTTAATAATTGTTGTAATAATAACGCATCTTCTAAATTCTCTCTTCGAATTTGCATTGGTTCTTGTAAAGATCGATATCTCGCAACGACTTGTTGAGCCCGCTCGGCAAGTTCTTCACTCATAAAATGTTTTTGTCGTTGAAAAGCTGCAGCTTGATCTCTTGCTGCATCAGCTGCTTCACCATGGCCTGTTACGTCCGCTTCAAGCAATCCATGACGTTTTAATAAATGTTGAACAGAAGTAAGATCTTTTCCATGATCTTCACTCGCAAGTTGTGCCTCAACTTCATCCATCCAAGTGTCCAATTCATCTAAAGATCTGCCAAATAAGAGCGCTTGATAAGCTTCATTGAGTCGATCACGTTTCAATTGACTTGAGGCAAGTAATTGTTGCCAAGCGTTGTCTAATTCAGTTAATCGTGCTTGAATTTCCATTCCAGCAAAATGACCGGCTTCCACCAAAGTTTCTCCTTCAGCTGTAACTGCTCCAACTCGACTACGATTTGCTGATAATTCTGCTTCAAAGGCAGCATGTCGTTGAAGTTTACTTTGTAGATTTGTTGGGTCTCGATAAGATTCATCACTAGCCACCTAAAAATTTTATTATTTATTTAAATAATTAATTAAATTTAATTTATTAATTTTATAGATAGTGTATAGTATTATTAAATAATTTTAGTTAAGCATTTTTTTAATTTTTTACCTGTTGTTTTTGATGGATCCAGGCTTCTGCCTCATACATATTTCTCAAGAATTGATGTAATTGTGCAGATTCTCGTAATTTTAAACGCCGAGCTGCAGCTGCTTCTGTTAATCGATCTCGTCTCACACAAACTGCTTGTAATCTTTCTGTAATTTCTTGGCTTGCATAATGTCTTTTTGCAAGATACTCTGTAGCAAGACGTTCCAATTCATCTACCCGACCGGCTTGTGCAGTTGCAGTTTTTTCAAAAGCTTCGTGTTTTCTAATTAGGGCTTCTACAGCTGAAAGAGAATCCCCTAGATCATCATTATTAAGGAAAGCTTCTTTTCCTGCCAACCAGGCTTCAGCGCGATCAGCCAATTCACGAAATAATTGCCATTGATGTGCTTGTACTAAACGTTGTTTCCTTTCTTCCCAGGCAGCACCTAATGTTCGACGTAACTCTTCAAGTTTTGAAAGGCTTTGGGCTACTTCATCATCATTTTTGTCCTCATTTGGAAGTTTTGAATTTGTGTCAATATCTATTTGTTTTTTAGGTGGAGCATTCAGTCGTAAACCATATTCTTTAACAGCCTATATAGTGAAAAAATAAAAAATATAAATACCGTATAATAAAATAAAAACATAATTAAAAGATTATAATTACTTTAAATGTGTCTTGCCGACCATCTATTTCTGCTTTCCTTTCTTGATGTAATTCTAAAGCGGCTTCTGCCTCAGTAATAGTTGCGGGTAAATCAGGAGATGACATTCGATTCACAGCATCGTTGACCCAATTATCTAACTCTGTTAATTCTGCTTGGAATTTATGCCACGCATGCGCTGAAGCAAGGGCTTCTCTTCTAGCCACTTGAGCCTGTTGTAAAGCTCTCCAGGCTTCTTGACATTCTGCAAGTTTATTTCGAATTGGTGTTGCATGCTCATTATATTTTTGTGCTAGACGGCGAGCTTCTTGTTCATGTTCTCGAATTTTTTCCTCGATAGCAGAGACATCTCGTTCTAGTGCGTCCTAAAATTGAATATAATATAGCTAACAATAACAATTTTCTTAAAGAAACATATAAATCTGTTGTTATTTTATGATGGATGATAATATTAAGAGGAAGAAAGGATTAATCAGTTTTTTATATACTATCATTTATTATGCATATATTTCGTGCAGCCTAACGCATCATCAGTGCAGTTAATAATTTTGGTGGATATCGTTTTTATATATTAATATTATCTATATTTAAAATATTCTATAAATCCAACCCATTCACATGCAATAAACAACCTCGGCATTAGATGGCAACCCTATACTTACAGAATATATTTATATATAGATGATATCCATCACCATAAATGAACTGAGGATGAGCAATGTTAGGCAATTCGAAATAAATGCATAATAAATAGTGTTGATGGTGGATAAAAAACGGCGCTGGTTATTTCTCCATTCTTCCTCTTAATTTAAATATATTACCTGTTTGCGCCGCAATTGTTCCACCCCTGGAAGGTCTTTTCCAACATCTGTAATTTGCATGGCAGATGTTTTCTCATGAACACGTCCACGGGTATCATCAACATCGCGATCAAAAGCATGAACTTCTAAAGCCCCAGCAAGTCGTTCTCGATAAGCTCCTAAAGCTCCTTGTAAAGCTCTCCAGCGAGCATTTAGTTCATCCCGTCTTTGTTGTGCTGCCCTAGCTTCATTTCGACCCTGAAAATATGAAATGATATTGTATTAAAAAATAACTTTCCGAGTATTTATGTTTTTATTTAAAATAATTAATAAATTTAATTATGGACAATTATCTTTATATTTACCTGTCGTACTAATTTATCTGCTAGAGCATTAATTGCCTTGATTCTCCCATCATCTACACGCATATCAGAGTCCACATCATCAAGTCGACGTTGTAATGCCAAACAATGTTCATAATCAGTACCAGTGTCTCCTGCCTGTACCAACATCTCTTTATCGCGAATCCAAGCTTCAGTTTTATCAACATGATTGTTAAATTCCAAAATATCATGCGCCTCTTCCAATCCTCGTCCTCTGTTTGCAGACTCTTGTAAAAGACGTCTCCAGGATGCTAATAATTGTTCAAGTTGACTTCGAATTTCTCGAGAGGCTTTATGTCTTTTTGCTATTAATGTTTCTCCTTTTTCTTTAATTGCATGAATTCTACTTTCATGCGCAGCCAATTCAGCTTGGAATGCTTGATGTTTTTGTAATTTTTTCATTTTATCATCAAGGCTTGTGACTTCAGTTGCTTTGGCACTTTCTGCTTCAAGTTTTTTTTGTTTATCTGCAATCCAGCTTTGTGCTTCAGCAACATCTCTTAAAAATTGAGCATGCAATAATGAATCTTCAAGTCTAAGACGTCGAGTGGCAGCTAATTCATGAACTTTGGCTCTACGTGTTACAACTTCATGTAATCGTCTACCGATAGCTGGACTCTCAAAATGGTTTTGTTCAAGCAACTTAGCCCCATGTTCCTGTAATGCTGAAACTTTGTCTTCTTGAGTTGAGAGTAGTTTTTCAAAAGCATCATGTCGTTTAAGTTGCGCATCAGCTTCTTCCACAGATGCTGCTTGATCTTGTCCTTGAAGAGCAACTTCTTGAGTTGCACTTAATGTATCCATCTGTTTGGCATCTCGTAAAAAGAAATGCCAATCGATTAATTGATCAAGATGCACTTTTTTATGCTGCCACGCGGTATGCAATGTATGCCGAGCTTCTAAGAGTTGATCAACTCGGTCTTTAATATCAGCTGCAGATGGATGTCCATCTTGAACTAGGGTTTGTCCTAGTTCTATTGCGGTTCGGAAAGAGTCTTCACGAGCTTCAATTTCTGCTTTTATTGCTTCATGTTCAGCTTTAAGAGCTTGGGCCGATGCTGCATCACGAACTCGTTCCTCAGCTAACATTGCAACGCGAAGACCCGAAGTCCATGACATTAAATCACGGGCTTGGGAAAGGAATCTATGCAAATCGCAACTGGCATGGAGAGCTTCCCTTCGAGCAGCTGCACGTTCTTGCAAAGAATTCCAAGCAGCAAGAACTGCCTCTTGTTGTTGAGCGACACGGGCCGCATTTTGGCCAGGATAGAGAGCTTGTAATCGTGCAGAATCTTCTACTAATACTTGTAATTGAGCTTCCACTGCGACTAAATCGTTTTCAAAGCCTTCATGTCGACGTAAAAGAGAAAGAACAGCGTTCAAATCTCTACCAAGATCATCTGGGAGTGCCGCATCTTTTTCCTTAAAATAAGTATATATATTTAAATAATTTAAATTTAATATTAATAATATTAAAAATATAGTAAATACTTGAATTCTAGATAGTGCTTCTGCCACATCTCGGTGGAAACGATGTATTTCACCTGCAGCATGTAACCGCTGTTCTCGATGTTCAAGTGTCTCAAGGAGATGTTGCCAACATTCACTAAAATGAAAATTCATATTTATCAGCAAATTATAATTTGATTATGTTTTTCAATTAGTTGATCATACGACCGTTGGAAAACAATCTTTCATGGAATAAACTTTATAAATACAATGTTACCAGAGAAATTAAAGTTGAAAGAAGAAAATTGTTGCTATATTGTAATTTTAATAAATGAAAAGGGAGATTCAGCAATAAGCCAGTCTTTGGATGCTCAATAAAAACTCAAACTGAGACATTTCGAACAAGATTAGTAGTTCATCATCAGTCCCATTTGTTCGATGTATTTATGCCCAAAGATGGTCAGCTTGTATTTGACATACATATAACAATATAAACATATAAGAGCTACAATATGTTAATGCATGGAACAGTCTCTTAAGAGTGTGAGTGTTGAATGATTCAACACTATCATTATCGCTTTTATATGTATTTCAATACAAGCTGAAGCTCTCTGATGCAGAGCTAGAGGTCTGCCTTCACGTACCAAAGGTCAGTGTTTCGCTTCCCGTCCCGAGCGAATTTTCTTAAATTATATTGGCTACCAATTAATTTAAATAAATA
>JAAAKE020151681.1:18040-31237 GCA_010014785.2 Anisolabis maritima
ATATAATTGACCTAGAACACTTCTTTCTAAATATTTATATCCAAAAAATAACATAAAAAGGCGTTTTAAAGAATTTTTACAACTTTCATTTAATAATGTTATAAAAGGGTATTAATATTATGAGAACCCAAATAAACTGCTGGACGAGTCTATGCATATGTATGTGAAGGAATATATATTTAATTTATATTTTGAGGCATTTATTGAAAATTACAAATTAATGAGTTGTGCAAAATTTATTTCAATTAATACAGAAGAAAATTAAACTATTCAAAGATAAACTATATGAAAACTAAAAGAATAATGTACAGTCATAGCGCCCAGATAGGAGGGGGGGGACAGTAATAAAATTTTTTTGCAGGCGAGCAAAATGATATTTTTTTAAAATATACATTTAGTTATTTAATATATTTTTATGAGCACTATTTAATGAAAAAGTAAAAGTAATTGAAATTTTGTGCAAATTGAGTCACGATACGATAACGATTTATTTTCATTAAAATCTTAATTGTTATTAGTTTTCCCATGAATGGAGGAAGGGAAGAGGGGAAATGACACTATTTGACCTTTTCTATGAGCCCCTATAATGCCCTTTTAGAGAAATAATTTTATTTTATTTTTTTTTTTTAAATGCTTGATAAAAAATGTTTTACTCACCGCATATGGCTGTGTCTTTTTGCCACTTGACTTGGAGGATCGTCATCATTTGCGTCCATCTCAGTTCTAAAGAATCATTCCATATAACATGCCCAACATGCCAAAAGTTAGAGTAAAATATACAACCACAAACCAAAAAGTTTATTTATAAATACAATTAAGAGAAGTTATATTTTAGAGTAAAAACCACCACCAATCAAAATAATATTTACTAAAAATTATGAGTGGATAAAAATATTTATTCAGATATAAAAATAGTTTTTTTTTTTTAAATAATTTTTGTGAAGTATATTTTGTTGGTGGATCAAGCATACATTAGATCTATATATATTGAGGTGTGAGTTTTTTGCTGGTGTGATCGAGCGCCAGGTGGTCTGGTGCAAAGGAAGCACAAACCGATGCCCTGGAAAGGTCGGGTTCGAATCTCGGGGATCAAGAGTGAGTGGCTTGATCCACCAGCAAAATATATATTCACAAAAAATTATTTTATTAAAAATAATATATGGTTTCAAATTGGCCATTTCGGGTCATTTATTTATTTATTTATATCTGATTCATGTGAATCGATCTCGAAAAACCTAATAAAAAAATTTGTAACGCCACACGTCACCAAAGGTGTTTATAAAAAATTTTTCTTCACAATTTTTATTTGATTTTTGTTTTTACTTAAATCTTCCAATTTTTTTCAACACCGTGTCCATTTAAGTCAGGGATTCTTGTCTCACAGCATTTGAAACCTGAGAATTCATATTTATTATCCACTCATAAAAATATTAAGTTTTTTATAAAAAGAAAAGAGTAGTTAAAATAAAAAATAAAAATATGAAACCTAACTACATTTATTTCTTATTCATATATGAATTTCTTTTATATTTTTTAACAAGATTGTCAACTCAGAAGAAAAAAGGCAGCAGAGGGACTTAAACCAAAAATTAAAATCTATACTATAACCAGCATCCTTTTACACTCAGATGTTGCAAAAACATGGTTATTTGAAAGGTAATAGAGAAGCATTTCGCAATTGGGAATTTCATAACTTTTCCTTGTTTAGTTAATCCTTCATTTATCATCATTGACTCGCCCCATTTTATTTAATAAAAATAACCATTTAAAAAAAACAACCTTTCAACTTTCCCCAAATAAAATTTGAAAAAAACTTAATATACTTTTAATGGAATTTTGCTAGTTTTGATCCTTGATACTGTTGATATCTAGACCAATTAAAAGAAAAACTAAAATATACTGGTATTTTTTTTATTAATGAATAGATTATTTATTAATGAACTGATTATTTCACGTCTGGGTTCATCATGGCTATCAAGTACGAGGCTGAAACTTTATATTTAAGCTAGGTCCCCTCGTTGCATGCTCCTCGAAGCTTTTGAATAAAATCGGCCAAGGAGTACTAGTACTTTACTGATGTACTGTTATTTTTTTCGATTTTCTCTTAAACTGCTCTAAGAATTTTGATTAAATTGGTTGTTTATATAATAAATTAGATAATATTTATGATGTATTAATCATTTTCTCCCTAAAAAACAATTTTGAGGCGAATAAGGATAAATAAATTTCAAAGATCATCTAATAAATAATTGTTGTATGAATTTTAATCAAAATCGTTAAAGCAAATTTTGAGAAAAATTAAATTAGAATTAAAAAATTAAACAAAAACATTGGTAAAGTACTAGTACTCTTTGGCCGCTTTCATTGAAAAACTTCGAGATACAAAGGAAGAAGGTACCTAGCTTAAATATAAATTTTCAGTCTCTTACGTTTTTTCATTTTTGAGAAATCTTGTTTACAGACAGATAGCAGACAAGTAATTTTGCGAGACCCATTTTTTTTTGACTCAAGGGACTTCAAAAATTATATTTTCATTCATAGATTTTTTTTGCGATCGCAATACTTTCTCACTATATATTACATATATAGGTAAGAGAAAGTAAAAAATAAGTCTCGTAAAATTCTGTCTCTGTTCTATGAATAAGATTTCTCAAAAGCTAAAAAATATAAGAGGCTGAAATTTTATATTTAAGCGAAGTATCCTCTTCGCTTGCAACTCGAAGCTTTTTAACTTCAACGGGTACTAGTACTTTAATGATGTACTTTTTTCAATTTTCTCAAAATTCGTCCAAACATTTTTGATAATAATTCATAAAACAATTATTTATTAGATGATTTTTGAAATTAACATTTATCCCCCAAATTGTTTGGGGCCCACTTGTACGTTTGTGGGTTATTTTCTTATTTTCTCTTAAACTACTTTAACGATATTGATTAAATTGGGTGTTTATTGTTCACTTAAGAGATGAATTAGAGAACGGCTACCTAAGTAGCCTGATTCAAAAAATCTGCTTGTGACAGCAGATCAATCAGCTTTTCTAGGTAAACGAAAGTTGTGGATGTATGTAATCACACCAGATTTTTATATTTTATTAGCTTATGAAACCATGTAAAAGGGCGTCCGTCTCTTTGCCTAAACTTTTTTTAAGTGACTTTCTATTTTATAAGACAAAAGTGTCTCCTCCACCGCCATCCCCTTTCCTACTAACTACCCAAGTTGCTTTTATAGTTTATTATATTAATACAAGTACCTTTACCCGAAGTTAAATATTAAATATAATTAAAGTGGGGAAAAGTTAGATAAGGGTAGGTTTAGCGAAAAGAATATATTTTCATTTTAAATTTACAATAAACTTATATTTAAATAGTGAATATGAAAAAACATAGAAACAATAAACATTCATACCCGAGTTGTTCTTGTCTTCGACTAATTTCAGCTGCATGAGGACTATCATTTGCAACAAGTTTGTTTGCCAGAGCTTCACATTGAGCTACTCGTTCAGAACCAGCTTCAGCACGATGTTTCAAGTCATCAAATTTGTTTTGAAGTATCTTTAAAAAAAAGAAAATTATACAATTAAAATGCAATGGTTATAATTTTACACATATATTTATATATATATTTCATTACTAACTAATAAATGTTCATAATCGTGTCCATAATCCTCACTAGCTGCTGTTTGTTGTTGTTCTCGAATCCAAGATTCCAATTCGGCTGATTCCAAGAAATATTCATGCCGATACATTGATTCCATTAAACGTTGTTGTCTAGTAGCAGCCAACTTTTGTAAAGTACGCAATTGTTGTTGAACTATTTGCTGTTTGGCAGCAACAGCCTTTGCATCTGGATGTTTAGCAGAAACCATGGCGGCTGCAGAATGTCCCATTTCAGATACAATACCAGCATATGTGTCCAATTCTAATTCTACAGCCTAAAAAATTTACAAAGGAGATGAAAAAATAATTAAATTAATATTTAATGTTTAAGAAATTTTTAAAACCTTGTGCCTAGTAAGCAATTTTGTAGCTGCATCTCGATCCCGGCCAACATCATTTGATGATAAAACATCATTTTTCTCAGCTAACCAACTTTCTACTTCGCTGGCTTCAAAGAAGAACTGTTGAGCTTTTAAAGAAAGTTCTAATTTATGAGCCCTTTCTTTGGCCATTGCATCAAGATCAATCCATTCCTGAGTTAATTCTTGACATAGATTTTTTATTTTTTCTGTTTCTGGATGATTTTGTTCAATAAGAGTTCTTCCAGAAGCAAGGGCTCTATCAATCATTGGTTGATGTCCTTTAATTTCAGCTTCTAATTTTCTATGTTTCTTATCTAAAGATTGTGCTTGATGAAGGTTAGCACCAAGTGCTTCACTAGAGGCAAGTACAGCATGTTCACGTATCCATTGTCGTTCCGCATCTAATTCAAAACAAAATTTGTGAAAACGAAGGGACTCTTCAAGTGCAGCGCGTCGACGCCGAGCTGGATCTCGAAGCGCAGTGAATCTAAAAAAATAACCATTTATGCGTTTAATAAAATAAGCGTATATATATATATATATATATTTAATCATACCTATCATGAGCTCCGCGACCTGCTTCTAAAATAGCTGGAGCATCAAAGTGACCCTCTGCAGCCATTTCTTCTCCTGCATTAACCAAATCAGCAACTCTTTGTTGCCATTGGCCCATATCAGATTCTAATTGTTGATGTTTTTGCAAAAGCTGTTTACAACTTCTTAAATCATTTCCTACATCTCCTGATTCAAGGGCTTGTGACAATTCATCCAATTTATAACGAGCATCATCCAATGTGCGATTGTAAGTTCTTTGAGCTGCTGCTTGACGAAGGCGTCTTCCTTTATCTCTAGAGAGATCAGATAATTGTTGCCAACGATTTCCCAAAGAAGTTAACATAGTTTTAACATCTTCAGATCGAGGACTACCTTCTGCGATTAATCCCTCACCAGTTTTATTCACTGCTCGAAGTTGTCCTTCATTAGCTCTTAACTCTCGCTCAAAAGCTTCATGTTTTTGTAATTTTCTTTCTAAATTTGTCAATTCCCTGTATGATTCATCTGCAGCCGTGCGTAATTTATCGCCCATCCATGCATCTAAATCAGCAGCATCAGCTGAAAATTCTTGAAATGCTCTAGCAGCTTGTAGAGCTTGTCTTCGCGCAAGTGCGGCTTGACGGACTGCTTCTCGTCTTGCAATAACTTGCTTACGTTTCTCATCTATACCTGAAGCATCATAGTGCCCATGAGCGATTAATTGGTCTGCAACTTCACTGAATGCTTTAATTCTCTCATCTTGAGCAAGGAGAGTATTCTCAAAATCTTCATGTCGTTTTAAAAGAGCTTCCACATCATCAAGAGAACCTCCAAGATCAGGATTAGCAAGGAATAATTCATGGCTTCCAGTTGTAGCGTCAATTTGATCTCCTTCACGATTGAACATTTGTAGTTCATAGCATTGTTGGAGTCGTTCACCCCTTTCAGACCATGCACGGAGTACAGCTACATGGTCGGCTTCGAGACGGCCAACGAGCTCTTGGACATCGGTAAGACCAGGTGCGCGATGGAGAAGTTGACCCCCTAGAGCAATTACTTCAGCGAATTCATCTTCTCGAGCTCGAATTTCATCTCCAAGGTCCTAAAAATATTATTTCCATATTATTTATATTATTTAAAAAATATATATATATTTAAACAATTTTTTAAGTGTATATGTGAAATTATTCCCTTTATAAATATTTAAAAACTTAACTAAATTGATTAAATATTACCTGATGATGTTTAAGGAGTTTTTCAGCTGTTGCTACATCTCGCGCAGTTTCATCAGTATTTAATTGTTCTAGCATTGATTGGGCCCATGCAAGAAGTAAGCGAGCACTATTGCCAAAAATTTGTTGACCCACAGCATCTTCTAATCGGGAACGACGTTCTAATGCTTTATTTTGTACCCGAGTCCATAAATCTTGAATTTCTCGTTGACGACCAAGGACATTAGCTCTTTCAGCTGGATAAGATGCTTGAACACTAAAATATAAAATATAAATTAAATTAATTTAAAAAATATGAAGTGAGAAATATATAATAGTAATACCTATTGCCTAGATGCATAACTCGATTAACTTTTTCCTCTACTGGAGCCAATTCCCGCTCTAATTGTTTATGTCGTCGTTGTAGTGCTTGAACGGTTTTTAAATCAGGACCAAGTTCAGCAGTATCTAATTGAGTCATTTTTTCCAACATCCAATCTTTTGCTTCATCACATGTTCGATTAAATAACTCCACACTAATTAAATAAATTTATTATTTATTATTTATAAATAGAATAATAAAATTTTAACAATGAGAAATATACCTTGAAGCTCCCTCTAAACTTTTCTCTTTTTGTTGTTTAAGCCAATTTAGATGATCCCAGAGTTGATGAATTTGTTTTTGTCGTGCTTTAACTTTATCTAATTGTGAGTGGCCTTGTTGAACAAATTGATCTACAGCAGCATCCAACGCTTCGATTCTTTTAGCAGATGCTGAAAGATCAGTAAGGAAGGTTTCATATTTTCGACGAGCATTTTCTACTGGACCATCGTCTTCTGTCCTCAGCAATTTCTCTTTATCTCGTAGCCACTTTTCAAAAGCATCACATTCTCGATAGAATGCATATAAACGTATGGCATCTTCAAGTAAATTGTGACGTTTCTGAGCTTGATCTAAGAGTTGTTTATAAGTATTATCAATATTAGTTTGTCTTTGTTGTACACTAGCGCCTCCATCATTATTTGAAGCCTGGATTCGTTTTGCTGCACTATTTCTGCGTTGAGCTGGTCGAGGAACTGATACTTCACGACGCACAGGTACTAGTTGTTTGACCATTCGTGTTTTTTTTACTCGCCGGACATCTCGTATTGTCTCGGGAACAGTCTATTTCCATTAAAATTAAGTCAATATTTAAAACATTTCAAAGCATAATTATTAACTAACCTGTCTCATTTTTACAATTCTAGGTTCTAATTCGGTGACATAATTAGCTGGAACGAATCCTTCAGTTCCATCATTTTTATGAACATTCCACCAATCAGAATTCGTTTTATTTAATAATAGCATTTCTTCTCCTTTTGTCATAGACATTCCCTGACCCTTAAAATCATAAAGTGCTCGCACCTAAAATAACAAGGCTCATTATAATTACATCATTTGTTATTTTAATATAAATAAATATATTTACTTGTGGTACACTTCGCTCTACAACTACTACTTTCTTTTCTACCCTTTCATAGGGTTCTTCTTCCCAAAAGTCCTGAGGTACAAGTCTTACTTCATTAACCCATTCTTCAACAGGAGCAGCATCCGGTAATGGTTCCGGTTCCGCCCAAAGCTATTTTAAAAAATGAATCATATCAATTTTAAGAATTTAAGTATAAATAAGCTAAATAAAGATAAATAAATACTTCTAAAGTTGTAATGCCGGCTTGAACAAGTTTCCGGGCTTGAGCTTGTAAAGAATGAATATCTCCTTTGTAGGCATTTATTTCACCTTGTAAATCTCGATGACGCTGAAGAAGGGCTTGGGCACTTGGTTCGTCAGTGCCGAAATCTTGGCTTGTAACCAAAGCCATTTTCTCATTTAGCCAAGATTCTGCTTCATTAGCATCAGTATAAAACTAAAATTCAGAAAAAAAAATATAAAATAAATATAAATAAAAAATAAAAACTTTTATAATTGTACAAACTTGATAAGCTTCTGCTGCATCTTCTAACTGTTTTCTCCTTGTTGCTGCCAATTCCATTAATCTTTTCCAATGCTCTTGTGCAGAATCTAATCTTGCCCTAATTTCATTTGATCTAGGATGTTTATCTCGAATCAATCGTCTTCCCGCTTCTGCAAGTTGTTCTGATTTAGGGCGACGTGCATTTGCTTCATCCTCTAAGGCTTTATGTTTTTGTTGAAGACTTGCTACTGCACGTAAATCTTTAGCAGAAATACCAGCTTGACATATACGTTGTCGTTCTACTAACCAAGACTCTTCTTCTTCATGATCTTGGACAAATTGAAAGAAATTACGAGCATCTTCAAGTAGAGCACGCCGAGCTTGACTTGCAGCAACCAAACTTTGATAAGCACGATCTAAACGATCTAATCTTTGTTGTATTAATGGTGCTTCGCGGTGCCCTCCTTGAACAAAAGGTATTCCTTGGCGGGCTAAACGACGTTGGGATTCCCCCATTGTAGTCACTTGACCTTCAGCAAGACTGTGTTTTTGTAAGAGATCTTCGACAGCCAAAAGATGAGGTCCAGTTTCAGATGATTCAAAACCCGCCTATTAAAATTTTTTATTTGAATAGACTTTAATTTGCTTAAATGAAAAAAAAAATTTACCTGTAATTCGGCAATTGAGGCCATTACAGTTTCACATTCTCGTAACAATGCCATTAAAGCACCTAATTGAGTGAGATTTGTTTTATGTTTTCCTAACAAGGCCAATAATTCTCTCCACCGCTGAAGAACTTCAGACTCGCGTCGTTTAACCCTCTCTGCACCATGGTACCCTTCCGATACAAGTTCTTTTGCCATATTGGTCAGATCATGAAATCGCTCCTCCTAAAAATTTTATTTTTTATTTAAAAACTATATTTTGTAGAAGGCTATTATATTGCTTAAAAATTAAAAAAAATCACCCTCGCTAAAATATCGGCCGATATAGCTTCATGTTTCTTAATGGTTGCATCTACTTGAGCTAAATTTGATCCATATCGAGGATCAGATAATACTTGAATCATTTCTTTAAGGTATCCTTCTCGAAGAACACTCTGAAAATAAATTTTTATATGTAAAATTTATTTAAAAATAAATTTATATATTATAGTATAAAAGATATTAATTAATCACTAACTTTTTTCTCAAATTTATAATTGAGCTGCTCTAATCGTTGTTGTCGTAAAAGTTCTTGACGAAGGGCTACTTCTCTTCGATGTTCTGCCTGTTCGAGACCAACCCATGCACGTTCTAGATCTTGAACTAATTGTCCATCTGCCGGAACAAATCCTGGCTGATTTAATGATTTCAATTGAGTTTGAAGATGAAAATAAAGAGCTTCTATTTCACTGCGTTCTTTATATCTAAACAATAATAGTAAAGAATAAATAAATTTTTTTAAATAAAGAATTAATATAAATAAATTGAAGAATATTTACTTCGGTGGTTTCTCTATAGTTCTATATTGCTTAAATCGCAATAATTCTCTTTGAATTCCTTCAAGGGAATTGGGAAAATGTCTATCTTCTAGTTCTTCAACTTTTTCTTTTATCCATTCTAATAAAGTTGTTGTTAAACGAGCATAATGAAGTTTTTGTTTATCAGCATCCATCATTTGGCCTACAATCTAATAATAAAAAATAAATAAAATATTTAAAGTCAAAATTTGAGGATAAATAAATTTCTTATCATTATGCATCAATTTTTTCTGGACCGTAGGATTGATTTACTGCACATTTTCAGAGAGTACTGCTTCAATAATTAGCAGGACTCACTGAGATAAATATAGATAACTTTAATAAATATAATACATCTGAAGAATTGTATTTAATGAAGAGTGAATAGGAATTTGTTTTGAAAAAGATGGTGGTTTATTTGTATTGAATTTCATTTATTATAATAGGGGCAGAAAATTCCATATAGGTTTTGATGGGAAGGTTAAAAAGATTTTTAGAGAAGTAGGGGGGGGGGGAGGTGTTTTTTATTAGTTAAGTATTGGAAGTGGTAAATTTGATGTTTGGGGGTGGGGGGGGAGTTGTAGAGTGGGGGGGGGGGGGGGGGGGGGGGGGGGTGGTGTGTGAAAAGGAGATCAAACAATTTCCAATTGGAGTCAAGTTTATATAACAAGTTTATCATCAAAGCAAATTTTAGTAACTTTGGGTGAATTGCATTCTCATCTGCAACCACCAAATTCTAATATTTTTTTCATAAATGGAAATTTCAGAATAACTAGCACTAGCAACTAATGCTCCTTCAAACTAAGTGTATTGCTAGTGGTGTATTCGGTACGTTTTGAGTATTTCTCCTCAAAATCCAGTAAAGAAACAGACCGTTCCATAGTAGGAACCGTAACAATTAATGCATGAGGACAGGCAATAAAGAAATAGAAAGTAACCATAGTTCCATTATTTGTGCTCTAAGAAGATTAGGCATCCCATTAATAGATCCAGGGAACAATTTTTTTTTGTCAGGGGGATGAATGATCCTGGCTTTATACACCTATATATTCAATATTACTCAAGAGTAAATTATTTCAAGATGAAATTGTGTTTCAACTTACATTGGCAATTCTTCTGCCACTTTTCATTTCATTTTTCATCCTGGCAAAAGTGTGGTAATATGAAGCCACATAAGTAATAATTGATTTTTCATCCGGCCTCGCTTGGTCAACATCTGTAAAATAAGAATTTTGTGAATATATGTAGAATCTCTCGTATTAAGAAATATATTCTATTTAGGAAATGTTATAAAAAATTTTAGGCTATTATTGAAATAAGGAAAAGATAGAAATGGTTACATTCAGTATGTGACTTTTTAAATTTTTTAAAAATTTCTAAGGATTAATGTCTTATTAATGGAACTTAATAATAAGCTATGTTATAACCACAAATCACCAATTAATGGATTTCGCTTAATTGCTCCAGAGTTATTCTAGAAAGGACCGGACCAAGTATGTTCAGTTGTTAAACTCCCTAGAAATTAATAACTGAGCCTGGGTGGTCGCTCTAGAAGCGATCTGAAATTAAATAAAAGTTACGCACTTGTTATCATCCCCGACGAATTAGCAAATATAATGCTATTGTGTAATGGAACCGCCCTTTTATAATTAAAGGCATAAGTCCTTGCATGATATTACTTCCTATTCCTGTTTCAAACAATTCACGGAGAGCCCTGCGTGCTGTTCTTTGTGGTGCGCAACTTAGATATCTAACCTTTTTTGTTATTTAATTAAACATACCGCTCTTTTATGGTTATTTTCTTCAGAATTTAAAGATTACAAATATTTTTTGGGCTGTAGACACAAAGAGTAATACGAAATGTAAATTGCATGATTTAGCCAAAGAAAAAAAATCAAGTATAAATTTCGATTAATTGCCACTTTAACTTATCAATATTCACAGGTAAAATCTCTTCTTTTATATTTTCCGACCCGGACAAATATCCGGGCTGTCGTCTGTAATGAAGACCTCGGAAAATATGTAAAAATACTATACACCTCATGGTAGCTAATATATATTTTTAAAACAAATTTTTTAAAAGATTACAAAGATTAATTTGAATTTATTATAGTTGTATATATTACCTTCAGCATCGAGCAATCTTGGAATGCCAAGTTGATTTTGTGCCAAGTCGAAGGCATGATTAAGATTGTCAATATTACGATTAGGTTGCAATGATGAAAAATCAAAAAGATCAGGTCGATGGGCGTGAATCAAGGCATTAAATCCGAGTCCAGTTCGCCAAGAACCTAAATGAAATACACAAAGAAAAATATATTATCAATAATGATTTAGCATTCATGGGTTGTTATTAATCCCCTCCATGTGGGCTGCGTCATTCTAAGCCAGATGCCTATTTCTAAATAATAATTTTCTAACACAGTTTTGTTACTCAAAATTTTTTTTATAACCAAAAAAAATAAACCTTTCGAGAACATCAGTTTCTAACCCAAAGTAATTATGTAAAATGTTTAGAACATAAATTCTAATTTGTATAAATATAATCAAGCAAAGATATTTGTTCTTATTAATATTAAATCTATATTTTAAATATCGAGGTTAACATGTATTTTGGCAAAATTCTTCAAATTTTTCAACATTTCAAGATTTAAAATTATCAAACCGGTTCTTTCATTAATAATAATTAATAGCCAAGTAGATATAAGAATCAGGATATACATTTTAGTTAAACCTAAATTATATACCCGTAAAATCCTGGATATTGACTCCTGGATATCCGTTTGTCTTTCTTTGACACCAGAGCAGGAGGGCGTCCTTGGCCGATTTCTTCTCACTGCTCTCGTTCTCCTCGTCCTAAACACATAACAAACAAATAAAAGTAATCAATCAATTAGAAATACCTTCGAGGAAAAATATTAAATTTGTTATCATTTAGAATACTTAAATAAAAAAGATAAATCTCTCTCCTCTTCAGTCATTTGTGTCAGAGACTGACACGTGGTGGTTACTCTAGAATAGGGATGGCCAACCTTTAAGCCAGTGGGCAAAAAAAAATTTTAATAGGTGTTACGGACGCAAAAAGAAGAACCATGTCATATGATATAATATATATAATAAACAATCACATGACATCACGCTTTTTTTTCTTAATGTGACTTAAAAAGAATATGTAATTTACCTTTGGGAAGATGTAACAATTATAGTACATCATAAATTATCATTTATTGGTATTATATTTTTATAACAATAAGGTATTTAGGTATTACTTGATAATAATTCTATAAATAACTATATATTTCATTAATTTTTGAATAATCGATCTTAAAAGATTTAATTCCTATTTAAATATTACAAATTCACCCATACAAACTACTCTACTACCTAATTATAAAATTAAATTATCAAGGTAAAATATTCGAAAATTATTTTAACGAATTTAAAAGCAATTAATAATTTATTAATTTCAATGTTATAAGTACCAAATAAGGAATATTTTAATAAATATCCAATTTTAAATATGTCCTAATAAATAATTTGATTCAAAAGGAAATAAGAGTAATTTAAATATCAAGATATCTTTAATCTTTAATATATTCATATAATTATTGTATTTTAAATAAAAAAATACCTACAACATCGATTTCAATCTCTTGAATTTGAAAGCGCAATATAATTGTCCAGATGAGACCAAGTATAAGTCGGGGATTTCCATCGACAATATCTTCCGCGCCGATACTTTCCAAACGCACCTGCAATTAAAGATTAAAATTTATCATACAATCGATCTGCTTGATATCTATCTATATCTATGAAGCTGTGATCCCTCCTTAAAAAAAAAATGCAGCCAAATAAAAAAACCTTTACAATTTAATGTAAATACACTGAGGTACAAAAAAAGCGGAACACTTAGAAAAATTTAATTTTTTCAAATAATTTTTAGAATAAATATATTTTATTTAAACTTTTAATACATTGT
>JAAAKE020151693.1:0-12640 GCA_010014785.2 Anisolabis maritima
TAATAAAAGTTAATAAATAAAACATAATAAAATAACAAGAAATAAAGAAAGAAATGACACCAAAAATCAAGAAAAGAAATTAAGAGTATGAAAATAATAAGAATAAAATTTTAAAAAAGTAAAAGAAGAAATAATAAAGGGAAAAAGACCAGCATGCTAATCAAAATCTAACCAAAGGGAGAGAGTAAGAGAAGTTAGTTACCTTTTAAGGGCGACCTTCAGTTCTTTCGGAGATGTGAGAGCGTGGACAGTTAAGCAGAAATTAGAAGATATTATTTAAAAAAAAGAGAATTTTAGGTCACTAGTAAGTGATGGCGTGCATCGTTGTTAGTTTTAGCTTTTGATTTTTTAGTAGTTTGTAAATTGAGCAAATTTCACAAAAAACAACATTTATATATATATATAATATATAACATTTTCAACAAGTAAAATATTATCAAAAGTTATAACAGTTATTAAATATTTTCGAATAATAATAATAATAATAATAATAATAGACAACAATAACATTCTAAATAAATCCCAACACTTGCTTGGCAAGAAATATCCCTCTAATAATAATAATAAAAAAATGGCACATTAATAAATAGTTAATCAACAAGGTTAAAATAAATTTGACTTTTGTTTCTCTTTGAAAATTTAGATAAAAAAAAGGGATTATAGAATCTTAATTAATAAGTAACAAACACAGCCTATTTTAAGTTTTCGTAGCTTTTAGCTCTTTTATAGCTAAATAAAAGAATTTTTTTAATAAAATAAAAATATATATATGTATATGAATATTTTTTCACAGTCTCAGCGATTTTAAAGACTAGTTATGAGTCTAATTTTCTGTGAAGAGTTTTTAGATGAGTCATCATATTATCTTTTCGCGTAAAACCTTTTTGGCAAACTGGACAACCATACATTTGTTTGGTTTGTTTATGAGTTGTCAAATAATGACGACAAAAATTACTAATATGAGTATAAGTTTTGTTGCAGACGCGGCATCGATAGAGGTTGTCAGCTTCCCGTATACAGAAATGTCTGGTGGCAAAATCTCCATCGCCTAATTCGTTTGTGTTTCCTCCTACAGTTGATCCTCCTGAATTTGCATTGGTCATTTCTTCAAAAATATCCAGGCTCGGTGTTACCGTTTCAAAACGAATATCAGAGAGTTGCCCACTGCCTTCTTCTCTTAATATTTCCAATCCATTTCCCAAAATTTGTTCGTCATCGAAATCTTCATATATGTCATCTTCAAAATCTAGAGAGAACAAAAACTAAAATCGTAAAATTATTCTAAAAAGAAGTCCTGTTTAATCGTCAAAATATTCAAATTTAATAATAAGTTTTTAATATCAAGCTTGTCTAATTTGCGACCTTCAAAGAAAGTCTCATAAATTTGGCAGTTTATTTAGGATACTTAATTGAAGGAGAAAAGCTTCCATGGTCCACGGGCCTTTTGAATTTCTCATTTTTTTGCCTTAAGGAATTTAATTAATTAATTAATCCCCCTATAATGTAGTTTTATTAGCAAAGTTTTTTCCCCCCCCCCCCCCCCCTCGATATACAATGAGATTTGTAAGAGTTTAAATAAGTTTGACCTATGATTTTGATCAATAATCTATTTACCGCCGTATATAAAATAATAATGTATATATATATATATATAATTTTTAATGGATGAGAGATTCAAGAAGCGCCTCGAGAAAAGAACTAATTTTTAAAATTTACTTTCCGACTTTGCCACTGTCAATATTTATCTTATTCTAGGCATCATTAGGACATGGATAAAGTATTTGGAAATAGATTAATAAATTTTTCTAATTTTTTGAGTTCTAATGTCAGAGTTAATCTAATAAAAGGAGAATTTACCTAGAAGCAGACTTAGTAACAACCAAAAAAAAGAATGGGAGAAGTTAAAAATCAATTAGTGTCAATCAATTAGAAGGAAAAATGAAATTCTGGATGGGAGAAACATCACATATTCAGATAACTTAAACCCACCTTTCTTAAGTTTAAAGAGCTTAAAGAGCCTTTCACTAGCAGTTTAAGAAATCCCTTAAAAATTAATTAATTAATTAATTAGGAGATTAATAGATGTGATGGGAGATGGGAGCGACCCTCAGGTAGTCTAACAAAAGTATCATCCTAAATCTAGGACTTTGCACATTAAATTAAAAATTATAGATTCTTTTTTTATACCGTACATCTTTAATGAAAATAAACAATTGTCATCAAATAAAATTTCAACCAAATTATGCCGATTGTTAATGTACGAAATATAATCAACAAAAGTTGACTGAGCTAATATGGAATATTTTAATTTTTAATAAATTTGACGATTAAAAGACTTCAACTCCTCTAAAGAAATAGCCTTAATCAATTAAATTAATAATAAACTAAGGCGATTTCATTAGCACAAAACCTCTGCTTAATGATGCTGGTTAGTTATTGGGAAATTTTAATGGGATTGCAAAAAAAAAGTTTTTTTTTTAAATAATCATTTGATAAAAAAATCAGCTTTTTCATTTAGCAGAAGTTTTGTTGATCTAAAAAAATCAAAAGTTAATGAACCAGTGCACTTACCTCTAAAAAAAGTCAAAAAAAAAAAAAAACATATTGATTGATAAAAGCAAGAAAAAATTGCAAAAAATCTTGAATCCTTGCAATTTTCTGTCATAAAGATTTCATTAGAAATAAATGTAATAAAAAAAAAAGAAAAAATGAATGTATAAAAAAGAGATAAAGAATAGAGGACCATTCAGTAAGCAGAGGTTTTTGAGAAACTGCTCGATAACAATAAAATAAGAAAAAGTAAGAATTTAAGATATATAAAAGAATTCGATTAGTCTCCTTAGTAAAGAGAAATAGGAATCAATTCAATTTTTAAATAGATTTTATTTATGATTATGATCAAATGATTTATTTAAGATTCATAAATTTATATGTTAAAAATAGAGAGAGAATAAAAAAGAATAAACGCAAGAAGAGAACTCACCGATATGATATTGCTCTGAACCTTGATTGCTAATTGGTGGTGCGAAAACATGATTAGATTCTGAAAATGGGCGAAAAAAAAGAAAAAGAATAAGTAAGAATAAATATGAAAAAATAAGAAACAAATGAATGTGAGAAAACTCACCTTGTGATGTGCTTGGCGTAGGTTCTAACTCTTTTTTTATGTCCTAAAAAATGGAAAAAAATAATTAGAAAAAGTTAATATATTTTTGATTATTCTAATGAACTTCTACTATTAATCATCGAAATCATCATTTGTTCCATTAATTTTCCAAGAAGAGAGAAAGAAAAAAGAAAAACGGAGATATCAGGCCAATTTCTTTTTTTCGAAAAAAGAACAACCTGAGGAAGGTCCCAATTTAAGGACTGATTCGTCGCTCATTTTTCGAATAAAGGAAATTAATTTTACAAGTAAACATATTGTATTAAAAACAAACAAAATGCAAAAATTTACTCTAAATACCATTTTTACCTAAACCATATCATAACAAAAATAAGATTGCGAGATCTTGGGTTTTTGGTATATTAATAGCATTAATTTGATCTTCAGATTTTTTTTAGAAATATAAAAAAATTTCTAAATAATTCCAATCCTTTATCCATTGTAATCATTTGAGTAACACATTAAAATAAAACACCGTCCTGATTTTCCCAGCACAATTTTTTTTCAGTTTATATAAATGACTTGTTGGGATATACCATACTATACTTGCAATCAAGACCTATCTTCACTTTCCATCTTCAAGTTGTTCAAATTCATTCTTTAAAATTTTGGAACCATTTCTTATAATATTTTTAAGAAAGGTAGTGCATATTCTCTCAAAGCAAAACAAATCCTTTCTTTTAGTTTCCGCAACAAATGAAATCCAAAAAGTGGCCATTGCTTTTTCAACTTTTTCAATTTCTCAATTATTTTTTGAGATCAACCAAATATTATAGTCGTTTTAAAACTTAGCCTTCAATTTTTCAAACAATCAAAAAAAAATGCAAATTAAGTTAATTGAATTTTGAGGCGAAAATTATAAATATGCTCTTAGAGCTTGGAGCAGATGTCTCAAATTAGGTTGCAAGTGTCGAGGGGGGGACTTCCTCCTCAACGAAAGTCCAAATTTAAAAAAAAAGAATATTCTCAAAAGTTCTCTTAAGTTGATTGAGATGATGGGCAGAAATTTAAAATTATAGTCAAACATTATAAATAATTTAATAAATGCATTCAAAAATAAGACTAACTGATGGGGAAACTTAAGACATCAGCAGTCAAATCAATTAATCAGTCAATTAAATTGTATTATTTTTTTATAAAGATGGCAAAGGCTAGCGCTCAAAACAACAGCTCCCCGAGCTCCTTTCTCGCTAAGTGTCAAGATTTGCGATCATCCCACTTTTGGTCTCATCTATCTAATATTTAATGCGGAATCCATATTTGGGGAGAAAAGAAAAAAAATCATTTATTGGTTTAATAAATGAAGATGAAAAAATGTAATTTTCATTATGAAAATTATAGTTCTCTTTCTTCTTTCCATCAAATATTCTCCTTCACTTGTGTCTTTGATTTTTATCTTTTAATATTATATTGGTGCCTTCGAAACAATTCTCACGCCTTCCTCGAGATCTTTCTCTCAGCCTTTTTTCCTACCACTTGTCATCTAATATCTAATCCAAATATCCTAAGATACCTTTCCCTTACAAATGTTAATATTTTCAATTTCATTTGTTTATTTTTGTTTTCATGAAATTTTAGTTCTTTTAGTTCAGATTTATCAAGCCATTTAATTGGCATTATTAAAAATTATTTAAAAAATTGTAATTTATTTCAACAGGCATGATTTTATTCTTTATGAAATTTATGAAATTGAAATAGGATTGACTATTTGAGGAGCAAAACGTGAATTAGAGAGTGAATGCGTGTCACTCTCCAAATCAGATAAATTGATACATGAGAAAGTTTTCTAAGTGGATAGATAGATGGAATTTCATTCAATATAAAACAAAAATGGGATTAGGAATAAAGAACTCACTTGGGGGTGTATTATTGAAGGATCATCATCATCGATTGTTGCCGAACTTGTTGTCCCTCCTTCGGTTTCCATTTCTGAGCCGTCATTAGCTAAATTATTGCTGTCCGTATTGTTGTTTATATTATTGTTGTTATTGTTATTGTTAGGAGAATCTTTTGGATTTCCTGTGATTGCTGATGTTAACCCCGGCAGGCCTTCTTCTTTCATTTGAACGAGTGGCTCTTGCACACGTTGATCGACGAGGTCTGATCCGTCAAGGCTCAAACCATTGGAACTCCCTAAAAATCAGACATTCAAGCTATAAATATGATTCTGCTGATCTGACTATGGTTAGCCAATAATTCTGGTTAGATTATTTTTTCTTATTTGAACCCTGATTAACAATAAATTCTTTAGTAAGGGTCTCCAAATCAAAAGGGCCAATAGGTTAAGGATTAGATATTGGACTTATTAAAATTTGAAAATGGCCTAAACAGGATAGAAACGTTTGAAAAAAGATTATGAGTTTTGGCATGAAACTTTAGTTTTTCATTGCAAAATATTTTCCTTGGAGCTTTTTGCCTGTTAAAATAATTTCATAAAATCACAGTTTTGCGAAGTTAAAATATTTAAAAAAAATTTTTTTATTAATTTTTTCTAATATATTTTGGTTTTCAAGATAACCATAGATTAAAAAAAATAATTTATGATAAATTTCTGTATTTATTAACCGCTATAGTCACTAGAAAACAGACCATTTCCTCAAAGAATATTGTTGGTCGATTAATTTTTCATATCTGAAGCCTATATATGAAATTACATTAAATTCAACCAAATTTGTTTTATACGTCCTCAGAGAGCGACAAACAGGCAGTCATCAGTTAATCCAAGCGACATTTTGTATTTCGTGTTTATCAGTAAAAATCTCGAAATGTCGTTGCAATTCATTCTTTTATCTAAGAGAGGGTCATTAATTAATTTATAAAAAAATCTAATAAAAATAAATAAAATTAAATGAAAATAAAAATCGAATAAAAATTTGAGTTACTTCCTCTTTCCCAACACAACTGCCATAATTATGTCAGAATCGGCCAAGGGAAATATTTATTTAAACTAAGTAATAATTGAAATGAATAAAAACCAGAGAGCTTTCTGGGACGTCCTCGTTTTCGTTTGGGTGCAGACAATGCACTGCCGAGTAAAGGATTGCCATGATGGAGATGGGAATGCAGTTGATGAATTCTTTTATGAGGTCCAGGTAAAATTCGGTGTAAGTGTGGAGGAGGCGGAGGCGGCGGTGGTCCTCCCTGTTGAAGGCCACCCAGTGAACCCGCTCCAGGTATTCCACCACTGGCATTAAGTAATGAAGAGGCAATCGAAGGGATGTCGCATTTCTCTTCTGTCACTTCTGTTAGTCCTTTTATGCGTAATGATTCGGCAACTTTAAGAAATGCCGTCAATCTCTCTTGATCAACACTCACCTGAAAAAATATTTGTTTTATTATTGCCATGTTATTTTGTTAATTTACTAAAAAAAAAAAATATTATTTATTTACTAAGAAAAAATTCATAAGATCTCCAGCGACTTTTTATGCCTTAAGACATTAACGAAATTAAATTCAAATTTTTTTTTCTTTTCTCATGACTATCTTTCAAAATTTTTTATTGGTATTCAGGAGAAGCTGGCAAGACCAAATAGAATTTAAGCAAGATAATTGCAAAAAAAAATATGATTTTGAACAAGAAAAAATATTCAAAAAACATAAAACTAAAAATTTCAACAAATTCAATCTATTGAATCTATTTTCCATCTTTACTTCACGAAAATTTATTTTATCTCCCTAAGTAATATATATGTAGCTGCACAGCCCACCTTGGGCGGTTCATGGAGCAAGGGGGCTTTGAGCATTCGAAACATTCTTCATTTATTCAATTTTTATTTTTTTAGAACAGAACAAACAAACAATATTGTATATTTTTTTTTTGAATTGTTTTATTTCGTATGCAGTCAGACTGCCAACCACCCCTTAAGTATGAAAGAGATTATTTTTTAAGATCAAGGGTCAAAGCACAAAAAAAAATTGATAATAATTTTTAAAAACAAAATTAATGTTGAGAAAAGGAATTTTATACTATTCATTTATATTGAATAGAATAGAATTAATTAAATATAAATAATAATAATTCTTGCTCAAAGAATATTATGATAAAAATAAAAAAAATTTAATACTCTAAATAATAAAAAAAAAACAGATAGTTTCAAAAAGTCTATTTGGTGATTCGCGGGCTTCAGTCATTTGTGTCAGGGATTGACTCCAAGGATTAATTTTTCATGGTAGAATGTTGGGGAGTTCCCGTTTCCTTCTACCCTCCTTGATAATTGGATTAATTTTTACCAGGAGTTGGATTTGAACTCAGAATTATAAGGTTAGCTGTCTTATCCTCTCGGTCATCTCCTTTTTTCTGATTTTTTGATTAATGAAATGAAAAAAAGACTAGAATATAAAAAAAATAAAAATTAGATATGGGGATATTTTGTATATAAATTTTAGCAAACAAGTGCAAGGGATTTATCCAAGAATCAAAAATACCAATTTTAAAAATAATCAATTTTCAAGTCAGAGAAAACTAAAAAAGTAAAAACACAAGCTTTGTCAATTTTTTTAAAAATAGATCTATTAAAATATGTGACATATTAGGAGTATTATTTATTTATTTTGATAGAGGTTCCCCTATTGGATGACCTTTTCTTTTTTCACAAAATCCAGCAGCCACCTATCTCATCGTAAAGGTCTATTAAAATTTTTTTCCATTTATTTGGATATTAAAAAAATTTAATGTCCATTATTTCTTAGATATTCTTTAACAGAGGCCAAAAAGAATTCATGTATCCATATTTTGATATATCAATAATAAACAAGTAAAATATTTATCATTTATAAAAGAAAGATTTGCACGTAATCTATTATTATTTGTTAAAATGTATATGATGTTCAAAAGAACTAATTGTAAAATATGGAAAATTTATAAAAACCTATTTATAATAAGTCAAGTCCTATGAAGTGTCAATCCCTTTTCAGAGGGCAAAATTTAAAGAAAATGAAAAAAACAAGATAAATCTAATGAAATCAAATATAAAACAAAATACACCTACATTCATCGCCTAACAATTTAAAAAAAAAAACCCATTTCATTAAGAATTATCTACCCATGTACCCAGCACCCTGAAACCAAAAACAAAAAAACAATCTAAAAATAAAGTGTATATATGTAATTAAAAATTTTACTAAATAATTTTTTATTTTTCAATATATTAATTAAATGTTTTTATATTTTACTTGTTAAATGAACCTAAAATGAAGAAAAATTTCGTGTCCATGTTAATTCTAGAATTTTTGGGGGTTACATTTGCATACTCTTTTATAAAAGGAATGGGAAAAATTGTTGAAATTTGATATGAAATGACGTATTAAAATTTGAGAGGTTAGAGGGAAGGAGAAAAAAATATTAAATATATAATATCAAATAAATATGCTTTTTCCATTTCATCAATCATAAGCGTTATGTTAAAAAAAATAATTTTAGGATCATGTCATTTGAACATTTGTCCTTCCTTCCAATTGGAATTAAAAAAAAAATAATGTATTAAATTACTCACTTCTCCTCTATACATGAAATCGAGTAAACACCTCATGTCGCAATAGGGCACATCTTTTAGTATCACAATAGGGTGTTTGTCTGGATGGCCCACAAAAAGAGCTTGGAAATAAGGGCTACATGCTGATAGCACCATTTTGTGGGCTCTTAAAAATCTACAATAAACAGAGGGAATTAATAAAAGATAAGATGAAAATAAATGATGAAATGATTCCTAGCTTACCTTCCTTCAACAGCAAGCGTGACATCAACAAAAGATTCATCGTGAAGTAATTGGTCAAAGACTGAAAGCAGGTTCGATTGGTGGTTGTTCCACCGAAGGCAGAATCTTTGAGAGGTGACACTCATCTTTTTCTTTTTTTAATTTATTAGGAAGAGAGAAAGAAGAATTCTGAGTTGCTAGAGGCACTGCACATCACTCAAATAACTGAAAATGAAAAATACAAACCAGGAAATTAATAAATAAATCAAAATAATAAAAAGAGTTATAAAATGAACCTTATCGCTTATTGTTCATAGAATGATTTTGTAATCAATCTGATTTTTAATTTTATTTTATGACTAAATTAAATAAAAATTTTTTAAAACAATATATAAAAATGCATTAAGTAAAAAATAAATTGGTGCCTAATAATAGAGTAGTTTATTGGGGTAAATTTTCAAAGTGCACCCCATGATTTTAGTATATTTATCATAAAATGTTAATTTTTAGAGGGGAGAGGGTAGAGGAATAGGCCACGTTGTCGTTGTGAATAAGTAACTAGATTTCTAAAAATGCAATTTTTAAGGTCACCTATCCCCACCCCCATTGCTCAATCCTCCACCCTCTTCCTATTAATAGCCTAACCATGCAATAAATTTTAGCAGGAGATCGAAAAACAATTTTAAAAGATTATTTTTTATTTTTCATAGTTATCATAGGGCAAACGAGGACTTTGTCCCCTGCCCCTAAGAATTAGTGAAAAAAATATATTATTTGAAAGAGAAACATGAAAAAAACCAGAATTTTTTAAATATGCAAAATTAATAAAAAAATTTTAATATTCATCATTTAACAATCCCTACTCTTACTTGATCAGCACCCCATGGTGTCTAACTACGTCCCTGATAATGAATCTTTCAAAATGTTTTGAAAGCTTTAATTTACATTATTTTAAACTTTATCTCAAATTATTCTGACAAATACATAATATTTATAATTGATTGACTAGGTGTTGAATTGTCATCAAAAATAATAAATTTAGAATTTGGGTCATGGGAAATGGGTGAAAAATTTGACCCTCTCTGCATTACAATAAAATATTAAAATTATATAAAAAGGAAAAATAATTTTTAATGACATTTATTATTTGTGAGGTTATATAACCTATTTTAAAATTTTAATCCAAAAAAATTATTATTAATTATTATTAAGGACGATTATTGATAATAATTTAATAATTTAAATATAAATGACATTCAACAAGTTTACAAATATGATTGAGAGAAGAGGTGTGAGAGAGATAGGGAGGGTCCCTTTTGTAAAATAAAATAGAAAAAAAAGAGCAATAACAAGTTCTACCTGCTTTTTTCACAAAGACAGGTGTAAAAAAAAGAAGGGTGAGTGATTTTTCGTTTCGTTTTTAAAATGCCCTTTTATCTAGAATGAATCATGATTTGAATCTTACAGGTGGTATTTATATTTGTGGCGAGTTAATTTTAAAAACAAAATTTAGGGAGTGATGATAAAATTTAGGAAAAAAATAAAAAAATAAAAATAAATGATGATGATTACCTGAAATGAAGTGAGTGAATTGTGTAGAGAGAATGAAATGATTCACCCTTTCGAGGGAAATGAGCGAAGGCCCAGGCAGTCAGCCTGAGAGCGGGTGCCCAGCCCCGACGCCATTTTTGCTCTCTTATCTTTACCCCTCCCTCCCACTTAAGCCTTGGCAATTGATGCAACAACCCTTCATAAGGCCCTAATTACGCTTCACAACAACACATTTCTTATTTATAAATAACTATATTTGAAATAGAAAATGATTAGTTATTTGGTATGACCTGTAAATATGATTGGGGTTAATGTTGAGGTGAGTATCGACCCCCTTAACTGCGTATCAACGATCGATATTTGTTAAAATTAAATAATATTTAAAAATCAGCTCTTTTACCTTGACATGTTGATAAATTTTAAATTTGTTGTTTATTTATAATGAAATAAAATATAAGAATGTAATATAAGAGTGAAAAAAAAGGCAATGAGAGAGAAGAGAGAGAGATAATGACACACACTCACGACGCCATGTCAGCACTGCTCGGGCAAAAAGGAAACCTGCCTAGCCTGGCTTTGCTTGCCTGCTTCTGCTTCGCTCGTTCAATTTGGTGGCGGTGGCGGAACCAACACAGCACACAACACACACCACCCAAACACAACACACCACTTTTTTAATTAAAAAATAAATAAATAATAAAAAAATACTAACACATAACGTTCGAATTTTTTTTTATTTCGTTGGTGACCTGTCACGTCATATGTCACACGACAGTCGGCGGGGTGGGTGATATTAGGGCGAAACTCGGACCACACCACGTCCTTGGGAGAATAAAAACCCTGTGTGCATCGAAATAGGATGACGACGCTTACGACGGAGGACGATATACATACACGTGTGAGCTTGAAGGGGCTGTTGCCCTCTAAGAGGCCGTGTTAAAAAAACAAGTTGGAGGAGGAGGGGGAGCGCGACCCCCACCCTCTACTCTCTAGCCCTTCCTTAACCGCCCCTCCAAGCGCCTACCACCTTTTTATCTCCAACTCCTTTAGAGAATTTTATCACCAAAGACTCACACAGGCATTTTTTTATACTTTCTTCGCACTATCGTCATTGATAACGTTTTATGTGTTCCTTAAAAAAAGAAACAATTGAATTTTTCACTTAACTCTAATCTCTAATTAATAAAAAATAAAAACAGTATATATTTATATACGTAGGTAAAACCAAGAATAACAGTAATCAGAAAAAAAGATTATTTAAAATGAATAAATCTCTATTTTTCTCACAAAAATATTTTTTGAAAATGAAAATAATTGTATCTGTATTACGTTATTTTTTAAAATATATTTTAAATTTTTTTTTTATTCTTTGCTAGTTTTTTTGTTTCAACATAAAAATTCAATGAAATAAAAATAAAATTTTTCTAATATATTAAATATTAAATAATTACAAAACAAATAAAGTTAAAATAATTAAAATAAACAAATGTAATTTCCTTATAAAATTTTTTTTTAATATAGTAACTAAAATAAAATTTTAAATTTTAAAATGATATATATAAGAGCAAAATGATTGATAAAAAATGTCAGACTATAAATAATAAAAGAGATATGAAGATATGATATATCAATCAAAATATAATTTATTAAAGAAAAATTCAGAAATATGTATCACTAATAAAAATAATTTACTTAATAATCTTAATTAAAATTTTCTTATGTATAATAAACTATATTCTTTGAGTCCTAGGTTATATTCTCTGAGTAAGTTAAAATTTTGACCTCTAGATAAGTTAATCAGAATTCTAATCATTAGCAAAGCGAATAGATTCAGGATATGAGCCAAATTTTTTCATACTATATATTTATTTTTTAAATTAAATAAATATGAACGGAGAGTAAATATTGAAAAAGACGACAAAAAAAACATTAATTTAAAAGAATTAAACAAAATATAGCAAATTTTTTTTCTCACTTTCTTTTTTCTCTTCCTATAACATGTCTCAGTTAAAGATTAAATTTTTTAATCCAAAAAGACCTTTATTTTATTTAAAATATTCCTTTTTCAAACCGAGTATCATCCACCATGCGACACATTGGTGCTTATCATTAGGGAAATTTTCACACTTTTTGGGTGACGGCCACGAGTTACCTGAGCTGCCATAGCTGGCATTGCTTCCTGTATCTTTATGCCGGCTTTTCCCATCCCCTATCAAGTCAGTCAGGCCTT
>JAAAKE020151704.1:0-12636 GCA_010014785.2 Anisolabis maritima
TGAAAAATTAAAAAAAGCACAAAGAATAAATAAAATTTTTCTTACGCCTGACTCAAATTCATTCTATTTAAAAAAAAAAAAAAAAGCAAAAAAATAAGATGGGGATAAATACTTTTGAAATAAGAAACATGGTGTGCAGGAGCCGGGTTGCGCAGCTAGTATACTAATATAAGGAAATATAAATAAAAAAAAAAAAGAGTTAATGTGATTATGTCAAATAAAAACCATGTTTATTAAAAAGGCAGTTAATATTTTAATGTTCTTTTTTATGTACATCAACAGCTGATAAAGTTTAAAACAACTATGACCAAATGACCTTCAACAATCATTATACATCATTTCAATTTTCAAATTTATGCCCGAGAGACATTATCAATATTGATAATTTTAGTAAGCCAAGGGGAGAGGGTTCGAATCCCAGGCAGTCCGAATAAAATTTATTTAAATCAATTGATGTAAATAAATATATTATAATACGCTTAATGTCTATTCGGCCTGAGATGCCGAAGAGAGAAAAAAATAATGTTCGTCTTTCAGAGAGAAAGAATTATTATTTATCTTTTACCCCCTGGCTTAATTACCAGCTACACAACTAGCGAGAGGTCGATTTTTGTTTTTCTTTATGAATCTGAGATCGAATTTATATTCATATCGACTAACAAGTATTTCTAAGCCTGACCCCCAGATCGGCGATTTTGCTCATTTATCTCCATTTTGGGAATCTCTGTTACATACTTTTTCGAGAATGAAATGCATTGGTTAACGATGGCAATCTGTTCCAGGAGGTCGTTATCCATGCAACGAAAGCTCATTAACCTATTTAAACACATAATGAAATGTCGGGGGATTTTTTCTTAAAGTCACTCCTCGTTATTTAAGACCGCCACTGTATATCAAATCAAAATAGAGAACAAATTTATCTGATGAATGAGAGAAAACAATTCAAGTAATTGGCCAAAAAGGCATAGCCCTGCTTTGCCATGGACAAATAACATTTGGAGATTCCTGATTTAAGCCAAAACAAATTTTTTTTTTTGTTACTGTCGTCATTACAAATCAATGTTTAATATTAAAATTGATTAGATTTGATTTGAACTTTGTGTCAAAACCATCGGTGCTCCAAAATATTTTTCTTATCTTCAACAGCTAAGGAGCTAAAATTTTTCTAGTCCCTATATACCCTTAGACATATAAAATTGGAGCCATGCTGGATAATTATTATAAAAAATATAACGAGTAAAGTTGAGCTCTTCAAGTAAACATTGGTTATTTTTTAAAATATTAACCCCATAATGGGATATTTATAACATATTAATAATAACAGTCCATAAATAGAGACAAAATGCAGGTAAGATTGGAAATTGTCAAAAAGCATTGACACGGGGAAATGGAAATTTACTTGCATATGCTCAGAGGGTCACTGGGGCCCCCAGGCTGGGCTCAAAGGAATTCGGCATTCCTCTGGGCGGATCGATTAAAGAGGGCGAAAACATTGCGGATGGTTCTTTCCGAGTCACGTGACTAATGTAATTTAAACGGAGCATTTTTAAAAGAAAAGAAAAATATTTTTCCTCTAGAATTGATATGAACATTTAATTATCCGAATATAGAACAGCTGGTACTTTTTAGCATATGTTCCCGGGAGGGACCTCACCTATCCGCCAGTGAAAGATTTTTGTTCAATTCGGTTTGGAGATTAGCCCGGGAAACGAAAGTTGCCTGTCTAATAGACTTACTTAATAAGCAAGTCCAAAATATCAAATTTTAATTAAAATATTCTAAGACATCACAAATAAAGCAAGAGAACTTGAGAAGAGACCACCGAATGCCGGCCTTAGGCTAGTTCGATTTAAAAGTGTAACTATTAATATTTATTACTAACGTAAAATATCAAACTCTTTTTAAATGAATGGAAGATTTAAAAATCCTGATTTTTATAGAGAAGAGAATGGATAACAAAACAAGTGAATCCCGTTTTGCGTCACAAGTTGTATTCGAGCGAAGCTTGCTGGGGAAATTTATAAGATGTTCAAAATTAATTATTGGGTCGTCGGGCAAGTTGGTGCCGATTTACAGAAGATGACATCTGTCAAACTTATTGAAACATAGTGTTTATGTATATGTGAACGCATCTTTAGAAACAAAGTTCCTTGAGATAAATTTATTTGCGTTTGTTTTTGAAGATGGAAGAAAATAAAGTCCATTTTAGACACTTAAATGGTTAAAGGCAAGGCAGCAAATAAGATATGAAGAAAGTGCATTAACTGAAAGAACTGTTCGCTACATTTAGAGCTGGTGATTTCGACCTTGAAGACTAAAAACCTTTCACCACTGATGAGAGGACCTATTTAAAGCCCCGGCGCTACACAACACATGTATTGGCTGAAATCGCAAACTATTATTGTCCACGAACATAAACATATAAAAATTTTGTCTTTGAATTTTCCTTAAAAATCGGCACTAACTTTCCAGACGAGACAATAATAACTAAATGAGGAAGGGATAAAGCAGCTAAGCTTTTAATGCTGAGTTGAAGAGAGACAGCTCTGGTTCAAATGCACCTCATAGAAAAAATTTATTCAACTATTGAAGATGACTACTCCTGGGGGAGGAAACGGGATCCCACCTACCTATTATTCCTAAGAAAGTTACAGTCTAAAGTAACGATATAACATGTCGGTTCCTGACACGAATGACTGAAGAGAGAATTATTATTTAGGGTTTTGATCTAGGACGTCGATTTCAAAACAAAGTAATCGGCATTCCCTTTTATTTTTATTTTTGAAATCAATCAGAATTTGTAAGAGCTCATTCACAGTTTCGGTTATTGCCAATAACCATCCTCTCTGTCAACAAAATGTTCATTTGATATGGAAAATATATCAATCCTCAAAGGGCGATCAGCCCGAACTCACCAACAATAAACATTCACCAATCATCAATCAATTGAGTGAATAGCATGATTGACCTTCATTCATCATCGAACGATAAATTGGAAACGAATTGGAAGGGTTTCGATAAATAGCACTGATTAATTATTCCCAAGTGAATTGCTAGTGCCACCTTTTTTTTTTTTTTTTTTTTTGAAAAACGTTTTTTTTTTTTTTTGAAAAAATATGTATAACAAAAGTTACTTAAAATTTAATTTAAAACCACTTTTATATATATCTGCCCCCCCCCCCCCTCCGTGGCCGAGAGGCTAAAGATACTAACAATGTCAATATGTAAAAAAGAGATGTGGGTTCGGATCCCAGGCAATCCGATGAAAATTATTTAAATCAAATGGATACCAATTGATACCGAAAAATATAGTTATCTATCGTTAAAACGAATATTATTAAATGGTCTCAGATGCCGAAAAGATATATTTTATATATCTAAAATATTCAAAATAACGAAAATATAAACAAAAAACTTAAAAACTGCTGAAATAAGTAATCGATCTATGAAATTTAAAAAAAAAAAAAAATTTTGAGGAAATTTAAAAAAAATGACAACTGACATCAGTCAAGTGTCATCCCCGTTTGATCAATTTCAGTCAAAACCTAACTGTCATATATGCAGGCTAGTCTAAGTTTCTGTTTAAAATTTTATCGTTCTAATTGTAGTTTAGCTTATATTTTGAGACACAAACACGGGACCTTAGAACGTGTATTTCCGTTTAAATCTCGAACCGAATGCATGAATTACTTTCCGGAAGGTTACTTGTTTTTTCGTCTTGGGTTCTAAGTCTATTCTATTTAGGAATGACCCTATGCAAAGGTCTCTTGTTGCCTTATTAAAAAAAATCCGAGCGACGCTCGTTTACAGGTGCTCTGATTTAAAACCAGGATGGACGGAAATTTCTGATAATAACTCTTTTTTATTTTTTTAATCTTTTCTGCATCTCAGATCATAAAGACCCATACGCATATATATTTTATTACAGTGTCATATTTATTTAAGGAGTGCATGCCTGGGATCCGAACCTATATCCCTTGGGTTTTAAAGTCGCTTGGCGCAGAGGTAGAGGTCTCGCTTCACGTATCAAAGGTCAGGGGATCGCTTCCCGAAAAAATTTATTTATATTGAATTGGTATAAATAAATAGGGAGGGAGCCTAAATGCCGAAATCCTATTGATTCAATTATCCGTAATCTCTCGGCTTCGGGCTAGGGCAATAGCTCTTGTAATATTATGTTTCCTAGTTAGGGCTACCATTATCGCATTTTTTACTCCTTTCAAGAGTTGTTTTTGTCAACCGTTTATAAATAAATGAACCTCATTTGAATAACGCATAAATTAAAAAAATAAAAACAGAGCTCTGCTATTAGAGTAGAAGTGGCGTGAATTACTTTTTTCTTTTATTTATTTTTAGATGAATATATTAAATAAAATATCAAAAATAAAATAGCTATAAATCTGAATTTCATGTTAAGAGCTCATTTGGAAGAAAAATTCGCTTTTTAACACCAAACGTATATGGAAATATATGGGAAGATAGCGAATAAATTACAATAAGAAACAAGGCTATTCTTTGTGGCCCACATGCATTCACTGGGGTTGGCTTATCAACAGTCAGCTGCCATCAGTTGATAAGCGTGTTTTTATTTTTCTCACGTTATGCTCCAAGATAAAATAACTTCAATCAAAATACGTATTACAAACAATATAAGTCGTTTACGCTCTTTTATACTTGTAAAATATAATATTACGATCGCAAAAAATTCGAAGTCAAAATTTAAACTGAAATACTCGTTTTGAGTTCCTCTGAGACTAGAAAAAATGGGTTTCGCAAAATGATCTGTCTGTAGACATGACGTGTATATAATAAGCATGCAACTCGTAAACGAAAAAACGCTCGAGGATCACACTTGATATCTAAGCTAGAAATAACGACCAATGGGTATTAGTACACTGGGTGCACTTTTTTTTCGATTTTTTAAAAATTTCCACTTTTGATTAAAATTCATATCTCAAGATGCTCTTTGAAATGTACTAATCTATTTATCCGGTCCAAAATTGTTTGCGACCCACTTTAATACTGACGTTTTTAGGATTTTTGTAATTTTCTCATAAACCACTCGAACGATTTTGACTAATTTGACTGTAGGTTTAGCAAATTAGATAAAATGTAAGATGTTTTAATCGTTGTCCACATGAAAATAGTGTGGGGCCTTCAATTTGAGATTTTAAGAATCCTTTAGAAAAGAAAGGAGAGATGGTTGCCCACAAAATAGAAATATTTTTAAATCCCTTGTTTCGTAATAAACAAGAATTAATTTAACTCAGAGGCCGAAAAGACAATTGCTAATTAAATGTTTTTTATAATATAAATATTGATTTCTTGCTAGCTAAATGGGGAATGAAAAAATTAATCGTTCCTCTTTTTACATCTTAAGATGCTGATATATTATAAAGGAAGAAGTTTACGCAAAAGCTGGAGTGACTACACATCATGTGTGTGTGCCGTTAGTCACACCATATCTTTTCCTCGACCTGAGGGTCACCTGTATATGTGTGTGTGTCCGTCGCTTCACGTTCACGTCGCCGCAATTCGAGTATCGCTGCCTTAGAGACAAAAACGCACGAGTTCATATTAAAAAAAAAAATAAATCACTGAATTTTTCTCTTTGGTTATTTAACCAATCTATTTAGGCAGCCTTTATAAAAAAATAAAAAATAAAAAAAAAAAAAAAAACGAGCCCATCTGCTTCCCTTTCAATGAGTCATTTGCGTTGGTCCAAACGCCCCCAAGCGGTCTAATAATATTAAGTGGGTCTTGTTAATCTGCTGAGTCCGAAAAGTAAACAACTCGCTCTCTATGCCCTTTCACAACAGACAATGGCGTATTATATGGAGAATGAAGAAAATGAATTAAAGACAGATGAGGAGAGAAACTTACGAAAAATAAAAGAGAAGCCCTTAAAGCAGGGCTCTAATGAATCCGGGCCACCCATTTAAATCAAGAAGATTTGGTCTATTTGCCTTTTTTAACTCTTTTTCGGTATCTGCGTCAACGAACCAGTGAGCGCCGATTATCCGGTGGAATTTTTTTATCTATCTAAGCATCCGGGCGTCCAATCGTTTGGCCACATTTGAAAAAAAAACCGCAAATGAAATATATTGATTCTAAATTAAGATTTAAAATAAATAAAAAGAATAAACAACAAACAATGATTGAACGCAAAGAGAATCAAACTCCAATTACACAGTATTAAAAGGATGTAGAGTATATATTATTATATATATTCAAAAAAAAAAAAAAAAAAGCCTTAACGGAGGAAGAAATCGTTGAGGTGTTCAAAATTGACTTCATTGATCAATCGCACTTGCAAGCGATATGAGATTTCACATGAACTGAACATCCAAGAATATCATATGAACATTATTTTATGTATGTAAAACTATTCTGTATCCGAGGTCATTCAGACTCCGTCCAGATTTATTTAAGATAATTGGTTGGCAATATCATTTAAATAAATTTTGGCTGACTTCATCTCAATTACTAAACTAAATCCAGCTTCTCACCCCTAATAAATAAATTTTTGTCGCTCAGGACGGAAGGCGATCCATTAACCCTTGGAGGAACAGATCTATTTGCCTTGATGTTGACCCTTAGAGCAGAGGGAGAGTTCTTGCTTCATAATCTAAGGATCAGCAATTCATTTTCCATTCAAAGAAACGAAGATTTATTAAATTAAATTATTTTGGCTACCCATAATTAAAGACGGAGTCTAAATGGGTGAAAAAGCTTCAATATATGCGGGACTGTTCCACTATCCTCGTCTTCCAGGCCCCTCCAGGACATAGCTTCCACTACTCTCTGGCTCCATGTCCTTCTCGGCCTTCATCTCTTCATTATTTCTAGCGAGGCCCATTGCCAAATCTTAAAATAGAATTAGTAAATTTTATCTATGACCCGAGACAATATTTTTTTCTTCAAATCTGTCGAAAAGGCTGGACATCCTTGCTTTAGAAGGCGATATTGATTTGGGTGTTTGTTGCTAGCTAAGAGGGGTATTACAGTAATTGCCCTACCCTCCGCCCTTCACCCTCACCACTTGCATGTTTTATAAGAATTTAGTAATATTTTTAATAGATTTTATTCTATAGACTGAGCTGACGTTGTTTGTCATTTGTTTCCTAAAATAACATTTTTTTAAAAATTTGATTTATATTGTTTGAACAAAGGGTGGAATTCGTTCCAAAATTAAAAAAAATCTGGAGTGACTAAACACACACACACACCTTTCTCTTATCTGTATTGATGCACTGTCAGAACAGATTTTTTGCGTCGTGCCCGTTTAATATACAACCAATTTAATCGATTTTGTTAGAGTAAATTACAAAGACTAAAATGGGGCCCAAACAATAACAATATGATAAGAGTTAATACATTTCAAAAATCATCTAATAAATAACTGTTTTATGAATTTTAATCAAAATCGTTAGAGCGAATTTTGAGAAATTCAAATCGAAAAAATACTCTTTGACCGATTTTACTGAAAAGCTTCCAGGTGCAAGCGACGAAAGTACCTAGCCTAGATATAAAATATCAGCCTGGATTCGTTGAAATCTCGACATCTTTTTTTTTTGCAATTGCAATACTTTCTCACTATATATTTCATATACATTGATATGAGAGCGACTTCCAAAACTTCCAAAATATCCTCCTCCTATTAACGATGCCCGCCCTTGGAGTGAATTAGCACTGATGATGCCCTGTCCCTTGGAGCAGAGCTAGAGGTTTGGCTTCATGCACCAAAGGTCAGTGGTCGCTTCCCGTCCTTAGCGACAAAAAGTTATTTAAATTATTGTATATTGGCTACCAATTAATTTAAATGGATAAGTACGAAGTGTAAATTGCCTCAGATGCCGAAAAAGACTTAAAAATAAAACTATTACTGAGGCTCTGATTTCCTCTACTACCAGATAGTAAAAAAAATGAAATTTTATGTTTATTTAAAAATTTGATATTTTTGTATATAATTTTTCTCCCTTTTGGTTGCATTTTTATTTTCATGAGTGATTTCTAATACCATGGGGTCCATAAATAGTTAATAGTTGGTTGCAAGGTAGGCAACCCAAATGGCCAATGCTCTAATGGATTTTTCGATTAATTGCTTCGCCACAAGTTCAGATGTTAATTTATTGTAAGACATGCATACTTTTCCTATACTATAATATGGGGAAGAGAAAGTAAAACTCTAGAAAATTCCCTCCCTCCCTGAATTGCCTGAAAATCCTCCCAGAACTATTCACTTCTAGTCTTCCTTTATCCCCATGACCTCCCGTGACTGGAACATCCTCCCTGCTACTATCTCCCCTAAAACAAACAATCTCCAATCTTTCAACTCCAACCTCAACAAACACCTTTTAAAATCCTTACTCCTGTTGCACTATAGTCATTATAGGTCCTTTGGAACTAATGCTTCCATATCACAAAAAAGAAAACAGTATGAGTAAAAAACCCTTCATTATTCATATTAATTAATTTTGAATTCCTCAAATAAAATACCCTTTACATTTCAATGTTAATATAAAATCTGGTCGATGCGGTTTCTCTGCAAATTTCCTCTTGGCTTTTTTCCCCCCCCCCCCCCCCGCCTCTCCCATTTTACTCTACTCCCTTTACTGATTATGTTTCTATACTTGTATATCCGCTAGTAGGTAATCAGTATTTATTTTTCAATTCAGAAATAACTAATAATTTCTATTCCAATTTTTAAGATATGTAAATCTTTACAGGTTTTAGATGAAAAATAAAATTAGACACGAAGTGATTAACTAGAGCGCATTTCTATGATTGTATTTTAATTATAAGTAAAAATATTACGCATGTAATAAGAACATTTTTCCTTAAATTTTAGAAAATATCAATTTGGCAATCTCTTGTTTTATTTTCTCTTGCCTATATATGCAATATATAGAAAGTATAGCAATCGAAAAAAAATCGTTGTCGAGATTTCAACAGAAATATACGTTTTAAGGTGCTCTGAGTCTTAAAAAAATTGGTCTCGCAAAATGCTCTCTCTAAATTTGTTTCGGGTTTGCCGAACGCTTAATAATTTAGAAAACCAACTTCAAAGAGAGTTCTTGTGGAAATTGAAAAAATATACATGCACCTAATTATAAGTAAAAGATTCTCATAAATATATCAAAAAGCTTGATACCATCAACCCATTCATGAGTATAAAAAAGCATACGCATCAGTTTTAGATGAATGAAATATAGCTTACTTACAAAATTGAAGAATTGGTGAAAAATCTGAGATGGTGAAGCAAAGAGAAGAGCTGATGTTGAACCGACGCCGCTGAGGCGTCAAGACATGCAGCGTTCATACCCGAGAGGAATAAAAACATGTCACGACCTGCAATCAAGAGAAAAAGAGAAGATCAACCTGTACATAAAACATAAATTCTTCATTCTTATATAAGTTACACATTCTGACTAAAGAAAGGGTCATATAATTAATGAGTGAATCTTTATTTTTAAACTTTTTAGCTCAAACGCTTTATCGTTCTGTCTGGGCAATCTTCTAGTCCATTTTTAAAATTAAAAATCCTTCCCGATGAGCTAGAAATCTGAAATTTTATATATAAGTTCAGTTCCAATGACAACACTTAAAATTAAAGCGAAGCAAAAATCGACCCATTTAAAGGGGTACTTCATTTGAAGTTCAAACCTGAAAAATCGAAATATCTCTTTAACTATTGACTAGCGAAAAAAATTCATTTACAAAATTGTTTTATTCATTTTCATTTTGAACAACTTTTGTTTGAAAAACATTTTTGTTTAATATAAAATTCATAAATTAAGATTGCCAGCGATTGCAACGCTTCAAGTGGCCAAACAGAGAGGCTCTTAAACATTTGGTTTTAATTTATACTTACGTTGGAAAAAAATAATAAATAGAATTAAAAAGGATATATAAAAAAAAAAAACGCTTTTGTTTAAAATACACTAAAAAGAGGGAAATAATTTTTGGCATAAAATTGTTGAATATAAATGACAGAAAATAAAAGCGTGGACGCTCATTGTAACTTGAAATATCATCATTGGGAAATTAAATAAAATACTCACCGAATGAACGCTTCGCTTTTATAAATTTATTTACCTTTTTAAGTGCATATTAAATAAAAGCGTTTATATATATATATATATTCAATAAGTTTTCAATCCTGGAAACTAAGTCTGACTCTTTTTTAGATTCGAGATCTGTCAAAATATTTTCCTATACAGCCTTTTTTTAACAGAGGGAAGTTGCTATAATTTATTTTAAAAATTGTTATGTTGTGATCATAGCGGTTTTTAGAGCCTTTTAATGGGTCGATAATCAACAATGTTCAAGCCGAACGGCCTTTTTCTTCAAGAAAATTTATCTGATCTTACTCATTTGTTCATCCAACCAGAATTTTGTCATTCATTCTCAATTAATCCTCATTAACTTCTTTGTCTACAAATCTTCAGCTCAAACTTCATGGTAGGACAAAGCTTACTTTGCTCTTAGTTTTGGTTTTACGATACCGGAGGTGTATTCCACTGCACATCGTACAAGGCTTCTATTGAGAAAAATTCTCTTGCTGGGTATAGGAGTCGAACTCGAGTCTCTAGAGAGATCTTAACATTTGTTTTTAACTCTCTCTCAAATTTCTATGTTCTTCTTCCATAATTTTCTTAGTTATCCTGTCCAAGAATGGCTAATTAGGCATTTCGTTAAAAAAGACGAAATAGATGGAAATATTAATACAAAACTGGCCATTGGAGGGCTGCTTCGCCTATGCCAAATGACAACTTGTCCTTCTTGGTTGAGGCTCTTCCCCTATAATTGCTTCTCTGATGAATGGACTACTTTCTTTTTTATGTAGGAATTATTAGCCTGCCTAAAAATGTTGGGCTCTTATTTCTAAATATAGATGAACACCGCGTTTGATTCATGATGGCTATAAAGTATTATCAAAAAAAGAGAAACGCTTTGTTTTCTCCAGTTGATGAAATAAAAAATGAAAAATGAAATGATGTGCTTATTATTTATGATTTATAATAATAAATACCGAAAGAACGGCATAAAATAAATTGGCCTGCCCGGCCACCCACCACAAAATCAACAATCACCTTAGCCTGATAAAATTGTTATAAAAGTATGAAAATTTATATCCGTGACAACAAAATGTTATAATCGGTCCGGCCTCGGATTTACAGAAATCTTATCCTCGCTCTAAAATAGCCCCCTCTTCCATAAAAGGCTTGAACTACACTTGTAAACAGGGCCATGATCGAGAGGTTAAATTGTCAAATATTGATAACCTTAAAAGCCAAGGGGTGTGGGTTCGGACTCCGATGGAAATTTATTTAAATTTGGATACCAATTGATATAAATCAATATAGCTGGATTACATGTATAGTAATTAATATATATTGTATATCGTTTCAAGTCTAAATGACCTCAGATCTCGAAAAGACTTAATAAAAAATCCAGAAAAAATTTGGAAATAGATATATTATATAAATAAAAATATAATAGAGAGTGAAATAAAATTTTAAACACTATTAGAAATTATCAAAAAATATTATTTTCTCTTTAGATTTTATTTTAAACTAGTCCTAGAAATGTTTTATTTCGACTGAAAGGGCCTTGTTTGAAAATGTTGATGGTTTTCAACAACGCCCTATAGTCTGTAAAGCACTAATCAACATAAGATAAAACAATTTTGTGAGATGAGTTTGAGTTTTCGCGAAGGAATCAGTTCAAGTCCAGGGGGTGCGAATTATGCACAAACAAACTCATCTCGCAAAAATGATTTATTTCTAGGATATTCATAATTTTTTATTTTTATTCTTTAATGATAACTTTGTTTTAAATTTAAATCAAATAAAATTTATTCAAAATTAATGGAGCCATATTAAATGATCTTTATCTATATTGTTAAAAATTTTGTCGTTATAAACCCCCATCTCCCTAAGGGGCTCCTGAAAATTGTGAATAATACACATAATACTATGACTTGATGATAGAATTAACGAAGGATTTAATTTCACTTTTAAAAAATAAAAGATTAGTTCAATTTTGGTTACATTTCCGAAATGAAAATTCGAACTTATTTATTATTGCCATTTAAAATTTGCTTCAACTTAATTGTGCGAGAAAGAATTTTCTACAAATGAAACAAAGAATCGCTTTCGATTAAATTCCTGTCTATAAGTAATTATATATTTTAGTTAGTTTAGTCTTTTGGCATCTGAGGCCATTTAGATTTCGTCCATATTTATTTAAGCCAATTGGTAATTTGAATAAATTTTGTGGCTTGGGATGGAAGCGAAACACTGACCTTTGGATCAAGAAGCAAGACCTCTCCCTCTGAACCATCAGGTCAGGGCAAGAATAGACAAATTAGTGGAGAATATCCAACAACAGGGATCCTATTAAATAATATTTAGGAAGTTTTTATTCCATTATAATCAATAAATAAAATTATTATTTTGAAAAATATTTGAGGGGTAGGATTATTATGGAGTCACGAGTATAAAAAGGTTAAGATCCTCTCTGACAATCTGACTAAAAATAACAACTGATTTCCGGTTAAATAATTAAAAATCCCTGCTTGAGTAAAACATTAAAAATTATTGTAAGTATGGTGGTACCACCAGATTTGAT
>JAAAKE020151726.1:0-12635 GCA_010014785.2 Anisolabis maritima
CTATGAGACCAACCAAGAGGAGCTCAACAAAAAGGTCAGATAAAATTTCGAGGCACAAATTTATAAAATTCTATTTTTCTTACTCAGATGCTACAAAGCCTTGTTGTAAAATATTCAATCTCAAATCTGACCTGCCAGATTTATTTAATTTTCACTGTGATTCTATTGGAATATGAATCCCTTTTAAGCAATTCATTAATTGTACATGGGCGTATTGACCCGCAACCCCAAAGGGCTCCTAGTGTGATCTAAAGTGCTTTGAATGCATTGCACTTTAGTGGCCTGACCCCATCAACATCAACATCAACTGCCAGTGTGATGTGGACATCATAAGCACCCTGTAGGTCAGATAAGCTGGAATTTCCCCTCTAAATTATAGACTCTCATGAACAGGATCAGATTAGTTAGAGCCAGCAGACCTTGCTAATGTGTGTACTCAATATTGTACACCCTTAATCATGGCAAGTTAAATGAATATTTGATTTTGTTGCCCTTTTCATCTCACTATTATAGCTAGAGTACTACTACTATTGTACTTAAACATCTCATTACATTATTTTATAGCTGGTGATTTTTATTCTGATGATTTAAAGTCTCTTTGGATTAAATTACTTTTATAAAATAGGATAATATAAACAAGATGAAATAACCTAAACAAATTTTAAAGGGCTTTCATTGAGATAAATTTAAACTTTTTAGGAGCAAATATTTGTTTTATATCTTGGTCTTTAAACATATTTTAATAGGAATTTATTAACATGTGTATAACATTTGATCTCATTAGAAATTTTTTTTCCCATTTAATAAATATTTTCTTATTTTAATTAATAAATTTTTATATTCTCCTTTAATATGAATTTTCATGTTGTTTTTATTCATAAATTTTATAAATAAATAAAATTAAAATTTTATATTTCATTAAATTAAATTAATTAAACCGGCTTGGCATAATATAACTATAGATAAACCTGCTATATATTACTTATAAAAATTTTTTCAGCAATTAAATAATTAAGTGCCTGGAGTCCGAGCGTCGCTCGATTTTTTTTTTAAATGGACAAGACTGAATAATAGAGACCTCTCACTAGGACTTTTGCAATTAGACATGAAACTTAAAGATAGATTCGTCAAAAATAGGTTCCACCAAACAGATATACCCTAATATATATTCTCAAAGACGAGACAGGTCAATTAAATTCCTCGCACCCGAATGAATAAATACACCCAATTTCATCAAAATCGTTAGAGCCGTTTTCGTTTTTTACATATATATAAGATTAGCTCTTTGAATCATAGTAATACCTGGAGTCTCAGGTTCCCTTTTTTTTTTTTAATGGACAAGAAGAGTCAATAATAGAGAGTTTTCAAAGCTAGGGCCTTTGCATTTAGACTTAAGACTATAAGACCTAGAACATTCGTTAAAAAATAGGCTCCACCAATCAAAATCCTAAATCTATTTTTCCAAAGATGAGATCTAGTGCAATCAATTCCGTGCCCCCAAAATAGTAAATATACCAAATTTCATCAAAATCGTTAGAGCTGTTTTCGAGAAAAAAATGAATATATCTACATTTATAAATATATACATACAAGATTAGTTCGTTTAATAATAGAGAGATAGATAGATTTAGCTTATTAATCAATTTTTTTTGGATTAAAGGCCTATTTCTATCTATATTTAATAATAAATATATTGCTATATGAAATTTAATTCTAAATTTCTCCAAAAATTCATTCCAGATAACGCGAAGACATGAACTCAATTGGGGCTCAGAATATAAAAAATCTGGTGTGAAAACGCACATCACACAACTTTCTCTTACCTAAGGTAAAGAAATCTGAGGGCTATCACATCAAATTTTTTGCGTCGGGCCTCCTAGTCTCTTAATAGAACAATGTACAGCCAATTTTATCACTATCATTAGAGTAGTTTAAGAGAAAATAACAAAAAAAACCCAAAACGTACAAGAATAAAATGGGGGAATAAGGATTAATAGATATCAAAGATCATCTAATAAATAATTGATTTATGAATAATAAATCAAAATTGTTAGAACCTATTTTGAGAAAATCGAAAAAAAAACTAAAAAAGTACTAGTACTTCTTGGTCGATTTGATTCAAAAGCTTCGAGGTGCTGATGAGAGTACAGCTTAAATATAAAATTTTAACCTCGTACGTTTTTAAGAAATTTTGTGCACAGACACACAGACAGACCCAGCCCATTTTTATACACTCAGAGGACCTGAAAACGTGTATATCCAGAGAAATCTCGACATTGATTTTTTTGCGATTGCAAGAATTTTTTTACTATATATTTATTACATTTATAGGTAAGAAAAAGTAAAAATACTTTTTTTTTAGAAATATTGACCTCCTTTGGGGGATTTGGAGCCGATGCCTGAACCCTTTCTGGTTAGGCCTTTAAAAATCTCAGAATGAAATTCTTTTCATTTTTATTTATTATAAATTGCTTAATGTGCATAAATGATTATTGAAATGAAGATTTAGATTCCCGGGACGTCAAACCCAAGATCTCCAAACTATCTTTCTTAAATATTTCACTTTCTCTCTCAGGTGTTCTTGCTCGCTCACTGAGTCATTTTTTCTTACATTAAAAATCAAATTTTCCTTTAGGGAGTGTTTGAAACAAGAAATGAACTTTTTATTTATTTCAAAAAATGTTCAAATGGAGATCATCCACAATAATAAAATGATTTCCTTGAAAAAGCCAGACATGTACCCAAAAAATTTTCTGAGACTAACCTTAAAATATTGGTAAAAAATTTTTTTCGTTCCGATTATTTCTCGATCTCTATTTTTGAACTCACAAAACAATTCTTTAATATATTTGTCACACCTGGTTTTTATTGAGTGAGGTGACCACCCCGAATTATCTTGTGTCCATTTGTTTTAATTTTTCAAAAAAATTATTAAATTAAATTCTTTTAAAATAAGGGGTTTCAATAAGGCTTGCCAACGTAGCTGGCCTACTAGCGAAAACCATATTAAAGATAATACCGACTTAATTTTAAAACCCATATAGTTTAGAAATGTCCTCTAACATAAATTTAATAATGTCATTCTTGTGAAAGCAAATTTGCAAATCCAGATTCAGGGTAAAGCAGACAAGTGCCTGAGGGAGTCAGAAAAATTTAATGTGCAATGCATTATTTATATAAAAGTACAGTTTCCACACTTTAATCATGCTTCCAATTTTAAATGTCAACACCTTAAGGCATTATTTATTTACTTTGGACAGTTTGTTGATATACAATGAAAATACTACATTATTAAGGCAAAAAATTAATATTAAATGAAATAATTCACTCCTCTGAACCAGAAACAAGAATTGTTTCATGCTCCAAAGGTTTGCTTGTGGCTCTAAGCGATAAAATAATTTAAATATATATAGACGGAAAATGAATATTGTCAAACTTATATACATCCTAATATATATATTTTTATCAAATAAATATTTAATATTTATAAACCATACATGTTTTGATATTTGATTAGAAGGAGGGGGAAGGCGGGAGGGCTATTCATGGCCTGCGTATTTTCACAATCATATTCAAAAAAAATAAATAGGTGTAAACTGAGATTAGAAATTGGGTTCACAATTTGTCGATAAATATTAAAGTTTTTATAATACCTCTAGAAGAATTTTTCTCAATTATACACTTTTTGAAATGAGCAGACTTAGTTGATAAAAATTCTCAGGCCAATTATTTTTGTTGCACTACCGATGATAAAATGTCAAGATGATAGTTTTATGACAGAATATTTGATAATATATTCTTAATTATTTAAATAAAAAAATTTTTTTCTTTTAAGAAACTCCCATTCTTTATAAATAATAGAGAAACAGACATAGTTTCAAAGAAATAATTTCTTTATTATATATTATTAATAAAATAATAATATGCTTTCTATAAAAACATTAATATTTTTTAAGAAAAATACTTATAGATAGATATTTATAAAAATACTTATATATATATATATAGAGATATTTATTTTATTCATAACGATAAAATTATACTTGTCTAAGTGGAAAATAAGGCCTTTGGTTAGATCGAAAAGTCTTTGGGGCGGAGAACTAGACCCCATTAATGCTGCCCACATGTTTCTTGTTATTTCTATAGACATTTATTATATTTAAATCAAATGAAATTCAATAAAAGTCAAGACTTTTTGCATACAGCTGTGTGCATTGTATTAGTTTAATGTTGTTAATGTTAAATGATGGATTGGCAACCATTAATTTTTTTTTTCAAGGAATTAACAAATATTTTTAGGTATAAATTTATTAGCCTATATGCGTCTCATATCAATAGGGATAGTGAATTTTCGCATAGTTATGGAGGAGGAGGGGGGGGAGGTGTTTGGAAAATTTTTTTAATACCAACTTTACAACTTTGCGAAGGTAATTTGAGCCGCTAAGGAAAAGGCAAATTAAAGCAAAAATCAAAGCATTGCATCCTTTGAATAATAATGAGAAAATTAAAAACATGATTATATATGAAATTAAAAATGTAGATGTCATAAATGACAATAACAACGAAACAAAAGTCGAACCGAGGAAATGGTATTTCATTTGAAGTTCAAATATTTTTAATAAGAAATATTTCAAGCAAATGATGGAAAAACCAAAATATCTTCTAAAGTATTACGAACTATATTACATATATATAAAATTGTCCTATATTTTGTACAACTTCACGATGATAGTCTGATTTTTAACTTTCGTTTGAAAAAAAATTTTGATTTTTTTTTGTATTTTTGGCATCTGAGGCCATATAGACATTAAACGATATAATCTTTATTTACAATATTTATGATCCAGGCGTATTTATTTATATATATATATCATTTGGCATCAAATTTAACACAATATTAACATTCTCAATATCTTTAACCTCTCGGCCATGGAGGGGGGTCTTTTTTGTAAATGTATGTATTTATTAAGAATTCGGGAATTAAGGAAAAGTAATAAAATTTAGAACAAAATAATTTTCCTCAAAAGCAACTTTTTCATAACTTATTGAGATTTAACGAATTATGAATTAAAAAATTTTTCATAACCTTCATTCTAATTCTAAAATATATATTATATATATATATTCCTTGTTAAAAGAAATACAATATCATTTCCCTTTAATAGTATGATAGCAATTAATATATTTTATTATTCGTTTGAAATAAAAGCTGAGAGTGGTTCTGAGCCACGGCTGCCCTTTTTTAGGATCCCATTGGAGTGATGTCATGAGAAAAGGTCGCACATTTCACAAGCGACTTAATTCCATTCTGCCCTGGGAGTGATAAGGCCCTTTTGCATTCGCATCTCAGCGATCTCGGAATTTTCAGGAAGAAGAGAGGTGGGAATTTAATCAAACTCTTTTGGATTATATTTCTAGAAGTGGCCAAAGGAATAAAATCTAAAGGTCATTGGGTATTTATTTCTATTCAAATTTCATTCTAATCTCTTTTTTAATAAGAGAGATTTCATTAAGTAAATATGCAAATGATGAAAAAAAGTTTAATTTATTAAAGTAATGATAAAGACAGTCAGCAAAATAAAATTGTTTTTCTGTGCTGACTTTACAGGATTCATCAAGTATACACTTAATGTTTTTGGGGACTAGAAAGAAGGACTAACATAAGGACTACCAATAAATAATTAGAGAAACCAGAGATACATGTCATCCTCGAAGCAATTTTTGCCGCCACGTCTCAAAGAAAGTATCATACAATTTATAAATATTAACAGGTAATGTAGGAAATCTGGAAATACTAACATTAACTAGTTAAAGCAAGGAATAAAATTTTTTCTTCATGTCCCCTTCTAGCTTTTTAGGTTCACTATGTAGGATTCTCATAAAAATATTACGAAAGGATTCCTCTAAGACAAAAAAAAAAAATTGTAGTATAATACGAATATATAATATATGAAGAGCAAAACCTAAAAAAATCTGATATGACTAAGAGCACAACTCGTTACTTTCTCTCACCCGTAGAGAAAGTAATGTGAAGTGCTGTCACAACAGATTATTTTTGATTGATTATTTTTAGGAGGGAGAGCGGGAGAAAGACCAAAATTTTGTCAATTGTCACAATATTAATTTGTATGACTTTTTTTTCTAAGGAAAAAACTAGAACGAAATTATGCATAAATGAATTAGGAGTTTTCTTCACCCACACACAAAAGGCCAAGTCCTTGTTCATGAAAAGTGGGAGAAAAGATTCATATATTCCAGATTTTATAAACAGAACTAAATAACCTGGCATGAATGAAACTTAGGCAAAAAATTTCTTAATTCAAATTCAAAAATTAGCCTAATAATGCTCTTATAATCTTTACTCTAAATAAAGATTAGCAACTTAACTAATTTAATTATACATTCTAAATTAGTATAATTATTTTAAATATTTAAGATTTAGTCAACTTCACAAAGAAACTAATCTTATTTTGGAAGAAATAATAATTTTGTTTATAAATATATTGAAAAAGTACTCTGACACTTACTTCGTGTATCTATCAATTCATTCTTAAAGAAGAACAAGATGAGAAGGGAAAATATTTGTGTATTTTTTTTATTTTTTTTGACTATATTTATCATTATCTTCCTAATTGGATAGTTAAAGTTCCTTAAAAATTAAGGAGAAGGTAATTTCCTTACCGCCAATATTGTGTTTATTCTGGACTCTCCATGCTTGGGTCTGGTAGCGGCAATCTTTAGCGAACCAGCTAAGTAGGAAATATACACTTAAAAATAAAAATTAAAAAAAAAAAAGAAATTTATTTAAAATGCAGCGAAAAGAAGAAAATAACTTTTTATAAAAACGTGGGCTCTCAGTGAAACTTAAAATATCATTTATGCAGAATTGAATAAAATATTCATTGAAATATTCATGGGTACTCAATGAATATTTAATTTAATTTCCCATTAATGATATTTTGTTTCACTGGCCGCCCATACTTTTAAAAAAAGTTATTTTCATCTTTTTAGTGAATTTAAATAAAAATGTTTTTTTACTTTTTTTTAGAAGAAAAATTTCACCGGTCTTTGAAAAGGTGATAAAATAATGATAAATTTTCTTAATTGTTACCTAGATAGCATGATAATAAGCTTGCCGAAAAGTCCCAAAAAATAATTTTTTAGGTGAAATTCGCCTCGCTGTATCTTTCAGTGACAATTACTTCACAGTAAATTAATATTAAATTAAATTATTTAATCACCTAAACAATAAAACAAATAAAAAATTTTCAAAAAGTTGTTCTAAATAATGAATAGGACAATTTTATTTAGGGGTATTTCTTTGATAAAGTTAATACACCAGGAGATATTTTGATTTTTCATATTTAAACTTCAAATGATGGGTCAATTTTTGTCAAAAGTTGATGTTTGCTTTTTGTTCATAATTAAAAGCTTATATGTAAAATTTTGTTTAAATTAGTAGTCATTCAGCCGTAATCGTGTCACACGCACTCCCACTTAAAAACATAGATCGAGAACACCAATGTCATTTTTTGAAGCTCAATCCAGTAAGGATGAAAGTTTAAATCTATGATTTTTCATAGGAGTTTTGTCTGAATTTGAGCCTCGGAAGTTTATTCGTTTTTGAGATATTTTTTCACCCACGCACACATATACATATCAGGAGTCTCTTGGACATCAAAACATCTATTTCCATTGAAATTTCAACATATATTTTTTTTTGTAATCGCATTACTATTCCTATCAATATATTTCATAAGTAGGACTATGGATATTTATATAGTTCGATCATTCAATCATTAGTTGTTATTAGTATCATAATCAAGCAAGAGTTGCACTTTAAGTTTCCCAGCTGGATGATGTCATATGAAAGGGTCGCAGGTTTCCAAACCCGATCTAATTCCATTCCACCCGAACTCATTCACTGATAAGAGTAGAATTTTATTTACTTTGAAAAATTGCCCTGCAGACATTCTTGAAGTCGTCGATGGCGCCTGGCTGGGCGCTAAACTTAGAATGGTCTTCGCAGGTCTGTTTCTCCGGGGACTCTTTGATCTTCGGCAAAAGAGTCCAGGGTGTTGGTTTTTTTATTATTTTTTTTTTTATTTTTGCTTCTTTCTTCCTCTATCTGGGCGCCTGGTCCAAACTTATAATAACTCCTACAAAATCTCTTCTGTTTTTCAACAAATACATCTGCCTCCACTTTACTATTCATCCCACAAACTGTTTATTAATATTTAACAGTCCAATTAAGATTTAAATAACGATTAGCTATTGAGCTTGTTTAGCCTAGATAGATAGAAATCTCTCCTAATCTAAAAGAAGCTATTTTTTTTAAATAAACAAGGAATAAAGATTGCTAATAAAAGGACGTTAGTCTCCTTATTATGAATGGAAATCTTAGAAAAAGAACGAAAATCTTAAATTTTATTTATAATGTACAGTAATTCATTATAAATAATAAAATTTTAAAGAAAAATATATACTCTTGAAGGACTGCAATTCTACTCAATTCTTTCTACTTTACATTATATGTTTGCTTTGCAAAATCTCTTTTATTTGAATATTTCATATCTCTGACTATACCTTTTGAATATTCTTTTCTAGCTAATCTAGATAATTAATCCTACTTCTAATTCCACCTTTCAGATAAGATAATCTATTTTAGGGAGGAAGCCTTAATTAAAGGAGCAACTTTCTGTCTAGCTCATCTAAGTAGGGATTAATATATATATATAAATATAAATAAAATTAGTTAATAATTGTTTTTAAACAAATAAAACCATAAGCAGTTGCTAGGCCCTTTTGAACCCAAAACTGAACGAATTTTAGAAAATTTTATGCCCTCATCCAGTGACCGAGAGGTTAAAGATATTGACATTTTCACTATTAATAATCTTAAAAGCCAAGGGGTGAGTTCGGATCCCAGGCAGCCCGATGAAAAATTTATTTAAACTATTTGGTTACCAATTGGTGTCGATAAATATGTCTGGATAATTTGTATTCTAATATGAATATTTATGCATCGTTTAATGCCAAAGATGTCGAAAAGACGAAAAAAAAATTTAATTTAAAATTAAAATATCTGAGATATTTCATTTCTTAAATATTTCAACCCAAAGAAGGGCAGATCCGAAGCGGGAATACTATTATAATACTTATACTCCTGAGATTTTTTTGGGAATTTAAAAAGTAGACTCCTATGACCTCCAACAAAATGTTTAAATGAGCTCTTTATATAAAAGATAATTAAAACTTTGATTTTTTTAAATTCTCTTTGCATTATAAACAATCTTTTTATAAAAAATTCTAATTAATTTTATTTTTCATAAATTCAGATTTTAATAACCTGCTAAGCATGAAGATTGCCAGCTACCTTTATTTGAAAATTTAAAAGAGTTTAGTTTGCGTGACACTTAAATAATCCTGCAGATTGACATTTTATTGTCGTAATTTATACTCCCTCCTTAAAAAAAAATTACTTTTCCCTTTAAGAAAAATGTTTTATTACTAGAGAAGAAAAAGTTTATTGATCAATGGAATAATTTAAATGAATGTATATCAATTCAGACTTTGATTTATTTGTATAGCAATTTAAGGTTAATCTTCATGGAAAAACAGTCCAGAATAAGGGGGTTTGAAGAAAATTGTTTTATCGACTTTTTCATGTTCAAATAATTAATAAATAATTCATAATGATGAAAACCTTTAAACCAATTTTAAACTTATTTGATTTTTTTTTTTGAAATACCGAAAATGAAACGTCAGTAGTTATTTTCAATTAATTATAAAATATAAAATAGTGTAAGAAAAGTGCATAAATTATAAAATAGTATAGGGAAAGTAACAATCGATTTTCCTCACAAACTAAAAAAATAGGCCTCAAGGAATGGTCTATCTATTTGTGGATGTAAACAAAATATCTCAAAAAAAGAAAGGTTGAAATTTGATATTTAAGCTCACCACTTTGTAAGTTTTTCAAAAAAATTGAACAGTACTGGACTTTACTGATGTACTTTCTTAGTTGTTTTGAAATACAATACATGTTAATTTTCTAAAGACTCTCTCCTATCGACAAAACAGAGTTTAACTAAAATGATTTGTTATTTTCTGTAAAAACCTTCCGTTTTTTAATCCTTTTTTCCAATCATTATGAATAAATATTATTTTGGTAGGAGATATTTTAATATTTTATTAAACTATCAAAGAATTTTTCTTACAAGAATATTGTGGCACGAAGCTCGTTTATTTAATAAAGAAAAACTTTTCATTGTCGAAACTAGAGTAACAATTTGAACAATATTTTTAGTTTCAAAATTTATTCAAAATTTATAATAGAATGTGTGTAAATTTTCAAAATCTATTAAGTTGTTTGTTTTAAAATTGAAATTTGCGGATGAGCGAATCTGCTACCCAGTTCATTCTTTCTAAAAGAAAGAAAAAAAGTTTAAAAAGAAAGATATTTTTTTATAAAACATTAAAAGAACAAAAGGATTATTTTATTAAAAATCTTAAAAGAATTTTTAATTTTTCTTATGTGAATATGTTTTCTCATTTCGTTTTTATTCCATTCCCCTGAATCAATCAATATTAAGGCAATTTCATCTAGAAAAAGGTAAAAATATATTTGCTTATTTATATAGTTATATTGACGTTTTCGACATAATTTTGTAATAACTCATATTCCTTGTTATTGGAAATAATTTATTCCATTTATCACCTTCCCTCTCTCGAATAAGAACATTTTCAAAGGAAAGGAAAATATTTTGATTTCAAAAATCTCTAAAATAAACTGATCTAAAGGGGCAGAAGTGGGAGGGAGAAAAAGCTTTGGGGACTATTTTCTCTTCCCTTTTCAATTTTTTTTTTATAGAGATGCCAGCATAAAACGATATATTTAATTAAAGTAGGTTATGGTTGCTGTAGAGGAAGAATTTTCATTTGGTTGACGATTGTAAAGAGAGAGAAAGAGAGAAACCTAGGCTGTTATATAGCAGGTCGGGATCAGATCCCAGTTGCAGTCCCAGTTGCCTGTTTCCAGTTGCTGTCGGCGACCGACTGGCGCTGGCCTTCCATTTACGCTCCATCGAACTGAGTCAATGAACTAGAGAGACTCAATCTATATCTGGTATAGCCAATAGATTCAAGAATATTAACTATTGTGAGAAGTTGAGGAAAGACAAAATATTTCTAGTTAACCCGTTTTTTTATTTTTATTTTTTTTTTGAGATGACCCTAGTGAAGGACACGGAGAGCTTCAAAGGCGTAGCATATCTGGAAGGTTTTCTTTTCACAAGACAAGATTTACAAACCCGGTTACCGGGATATAAATTATGGTGACAGTCTTTATAAATATACGCCAACTCCCACGTCTAATAGCTAACACGTTGCGCGGCAACCCTTTAGGCAATTTCAAATACAATTATATACATTTACTTTGCCACAATTTTTTTCTTTCTCTTTTTTTTTTATTTTTATTTTAAAAAGAAATCTAACATTTTTTGAACAATTCCTATGTTTTATTTTCAACATTACAAATACCAGTAGTAGCGGCAATTTTTGGCCTTCCTGAAGGAGACAATAAAGGGCCACCAGGAAAAAAAGAAAAAATTTTCAATAAAAAGATAATTGGGCCACTACGAAGTGGGGAGTGAGCCGAAACTCTGCAGTGGAGAAGGACCGCTTACACTAGTTCTTTTTAATCACTTCTTAAAGAATCCATTTAAATCTTGTTGCTCATCATTTTAATAATTTTTTTTTTTAATTCTATAGAGTGACTTCTATTCAGTGACGTAGTTAGCGTGAATGCTCTGAGCAAATTACTTAGAGTTGAATTAATGTTAAACATGAGGCCACCTACTTTGGGAATGTTTAGAAAGATAGAAAAGTTTCCAATAAAAAATTGTTGAACTTTGTATCAATTATATGAATTTTATATGAATCACGCCAGTGGCGTAGCTAGAGTTGGGTTCTCCTGGGACAACCTAAGAGATTGCAGTCCTAACTTATTTCTTCTCAAAAATTTTTTATCTTTCTTTAGGAGTTTCAGAAAAGTATTGTTATCTAAAGTGAGGTCAAAATTGCCTAAACCGGACTCTCCTCTCTTCCTACGCTTCTGGCCATAGCCAAAGCCCATATAAAAGATAAATTTCCCCTTAAAATTTTTATTTTTTGACTAAATCAACTCATAATGCCGACTTATATATTTGCACTTATAGAAAAAATTTTTTTAATAGAGCTGAATGCCCAAAACTTGTATTTCTTTTCGGTTGCAAAAGCCTACTATTTCCTATGTTGGTATGAGGGTCAAAACGATTTATTTATTAAATTTTAAATATTGATAAAAATTATTTATCGTTCAAGCAAAATTCTTTCTTCAGATATGAGGCATTAAAAGCCTGATTTATTATTGAAATTCAACAATGAATTATCATGACCTTATAGGATCTTTGGGGTTTGAAATAGAAAAAAGTATTGTTATCTAAAGTAGATGAACAAATTTATCATTAAATTATTATGTTAAAGAATTACTGAGAAACATTTATTCAACGTTTGTGAGTCATTATGAGAGGTTTTTGTCTGAATTTTAAACTTTTTAAAAGGCTAGAAATACGATGTGGCGGCTTACAAAATAA
>JAAAKE020151737.1:0-12635 GCA_010014785.2 Anisolabis maritima
GCTGTTCTATGAACGATCACCTAAATAAACAATTTTCTCCCCATATTTACGTCTAATATAAATAAGGGATGCAAAAACTAGTATAAAATTTTATTATTCCTTTAAAAAAATCTTATTGGATAAGGATTAAAGAAAATTTTATTCACCCATTTATTTCAAGTAGATTATTTATTTAAATAACAATATGTATATAAATTATTATTCAATGAATGGTTAAAAATTACCATTATTGGTTTCATATTTATTATAATTAAATTCTATAAAATTTTTTTAAAACCATTTTATCCTTACTAATAATTTATCTTATATAGTTATAATAATAACTAGATAACTCATAAATTTTTTTTATAAATCATTATTTATTATTTTTGACGAATATTGTAATGAAAAATAAAAATTTTATATTTTATCATGTCGATAGCAGTGAAAAATAATTTGATATAATTATTCATTAATATCAAATAATTATTTTAAAAAAAAATTAATTATCAAGAATAAAATATAGATTTTTATTGGTAATTAAAATTTAAAAAAAAAAATCATTGATAGAATGGTTATCTTCTTGATAACAGTCGGAAAACCAAAAACCCTCTACATTTTTAGACTACTAGTAAATTATTTGTTATCACGATTTTTAGAAAAAAGGTACTACTTTCGGTTGCCGGAAGTGGATTAAATTTTAACCGTCTGATAATATGCATATACAACATTTGACTTCTCTCTGATATCATATAGGATTTTTAGAAAACCACTTTAGGTAAAGTACCACATGCAGTAGCCAAAATTAGCCCAAAAGTTGATAGATATCTATCATTTTGCTATAATGCTCGTATTTAAAATTTAATTAATCTACATTACAGTCTGCTCAAGTTATCGCGTTATCGGACAGACAGAGAATTCGTAAAATGGTATTTACGGACTCCGGGAGGCCCAAAACGCTAAGAACAATCAAAACCTCGAGATTGAATTTTTGGGCGATTACAACTATGCTATACTACGTATCCGAGAAAGTAATTATAGTACATATACTAGGAAGTAAAAAGAATAAAGAATTTTATCTGGGAATAAAGTAGAGATTAAAGATCCAAATCCAAGATTTTCTAACAGCCCTCCCCCCTTCATTTGTAGAATAAATAATTTAAATAGTTATCTCATTACTTGATTTAAAAAATTACAATATAACACTCAAATTAGAAATTTTTATTAAATTAATATATGGCAACACTTTTATTATTTTTCTAATACAAATTATTTAATTTTAATTCTTTAAAGCAACGGTTCCCAACTTGGGACACGGGATTAGTCTAGGGGTACGCGAAATAAAAAAAAGCAATGGCAGAAGATATTATGCATGCAATAAAAGGTATAAAAAAATAAATAAAAGTAATACAATTTGGTGAAATGGGCTACAAAATGGGGAAGAAAGTCAAAAAAAGATTGTCAAGTTAGTAACTTTAAAAGATAATTTATGAAGTGAATTTCTAAATTAATTGAAAGCGTTGAAAAATCACATATAAATTTACTCCTATTTATTTTTGGAATTCTTAAAAATTTTAAGCCTTATTATTCCCTAAACCACTTAAAGGACACCATTCTTTGAGAAGCATAAAAAAGGACCAGCTATTATTTTAAATAAACTCTATCTTAGAATATAATTAGTACAGGCCCCTTTAATTTGCCTATTCATTTTTGAGTTGATACTTATTAAGTATTTAGTCAAAATCCTAAGGAATTACTTCATACTATGCAAAAAATCTATTTCTATCGCTAATTTTGAAATACTTATTTAGACTCTCTAGGAGCCTGATGGATTAGCAGAACGGATTGAGATGGAAATCTTCTGGGTTTGAGTTATTGGATTTTAAATAATTGATTATATTTAGAAAATGCAATAAAGGAGAGGAAGTCAGCTAGTAGGGTAGCCTCTATCGAAACTCGTTGTTTCATACTGTGTGTATTTACTCTAAATCAAGGTTGTCCAACTCGAGGCCCTGGACGCCTATTGATATTATTTTTTTAATTTAAAAATTTATTGTGTTTACTATGTCAAATAAGATGTTATTTTTGTAGAATACAATAGAATATTTTAATAAAAAATTCAAATTATTTTTAATTTTTTAGGATTTATTTGATCACTGGATTTTTACAGTTTGGGTTTATAAACCATCATCAGGGCTATGAAACAAAAAAAAATTTCTTATAAATAATTATAAAAACATGCTTATATTTAATAATTTAAAATAAAAGATTTTAAAGTTGTAATTAATTATTATTATTTTTTTTTTTAAATGTAAATATATAAGTGGAATTTTGCACGTCAAGTAAATATGTAAAATATATTGTATTTCAATAGAGGCTATCCTATTGACTGAATTGTTTATCTTTCTCATCTACAAAATTAGCCAGGGACTGATCAGCATTTTCATTTGTTGAATTATATGCAAAATTTTCTTACACAATTTGTTTTATTAGTTAATAGTCAGAGTGTAAAAATATCTTTTTAATCATTAAAAAAAAATATTATAAACAATATATAAATCCCAAAAATGTGAGTGGAGGGGAGAGAAATAACCTACGACCAAATGTTTAGTTGTGAAACAAACAAATCGTGTGGGCAAATACACATAAATAATGTTTATATGAAAATATAGCAATATTTAATTTGTTCCACTAATAAATTTTTTATTTAATCCTACTGGGCGACGCAGATTAATCATCGGTTGCTATTTGCTCGTATTCGAATCTCTAAATTCTATAAACTACATTGTTCACAAATACTGACATTCTGAGCTTTTGTGGGTGGGAATTTGGGGGTTTGGATCGTAACCTTATATATTAGCGGTGGATGATTTCTCGAATTAACAACAACAACAAAAACAAGAGCAACAACCTCAATTATTTCCGAGAAGCCATACACTCAATTCTCAAATATAAGGAATCATATTCTTAAATCCCTTTTTTTTTAAATAAATTTAATTAAAATTTAAACAAATTTTATACTTCGCCTGCCCTAAGAAAAAAACTTTCAAAGAAATAAATTTATATTTATTTTTTTCTATATACTACAATGCAGTTCAATGAAAGTGCATCACCTTGAAATTTTGAATAAAATAAATTTCCTAATTGCATCGAACATTTTCTATACTCATGGAAAAATTTATCTTTCCCACTTTACTCGTGTCATTATATGTTACAAACATTCAAAAAAAAAAAAAAAGAAAAGAAAAGAAAAGAAAGTCAAAAATGATAATTCCTAAGTTGATGCACTTACATTTAAAATAGTTGTTGTCTATTAAGGGTATTTTATAATAAATACTCAATTAAACTGTTCAAAAATATTTACTAACAGGTTAGCTCATAATAAATTTGTTTCTTGGTTTAGAAAAGAGCATTGTAACATTTCGAGTTGTAATCTTAATCTCCCTCAATAAATAATACTCAGAAAAAAGCTGTATCATAGGATTACAAACAAAGTATTGGGAAGTTAACAACAAAATAGTTATTTTTTTTTTTGTTATAAATAAATAAAAAAAAAATAGAGGGATTGTCAGAAAAGGACAAAGTTGAAGATCAAAAATTAAGAAATATTTATTCTGTTAATTAGCACTTCTTTCCATTTTCACTAATAAGTTGAGTATATTTATAAAGTGGGTGCGCCAAAATCTTCTGGCAATCCATCACAATATAAGAATTTCTTGATTAAAAAATTATATTATTTAAGTTTATTTTGAGAAATGATTTCGTCATATTATATAGGATATCCAAAAGCGACTCTCAGGACCTGAAATGCTAAACTACAATAATGAATAAAATAAATAACTATAACTATAATAACATAATTTATAAAATTTGTTTCTCATTTAGTCTTTAATTCGTCTAGAAGAAATAAAGTTGAGACTTTCATATGAAATGGCCATACCCGTGATATACAGCTTCAAGATAATAATACATAATTTCTCAAAAGTATTTGTAGATTATAATTATTTTATTTCTTTAAAATAAAACTGAATTTATTATAAAATGCATAAATAGTTTTAAGAAGTTATATCAAATTAATATGACACTATGTGTCACGGGCGTGAGCATTTGGTTCATTCCATATGGAATGCCTCAGTTTTTTAACAAAAAATCTATCCAATGGATTCCGGATGGCTTGTTGATAAAAAATTCTGAAGGAAAATTCATTCATCAAGTGAACGAGAATGAATCAAAGGAACTAGTCTTTTTAATGAAAGAACTTAATTCACTAAGAGGATTTTGCAAAATATTTAAATTTTTAACACATTTAATTAAACTCTCCGACGAGAGCTTTAAAGGGCACAAGTCCCCCTCTTTAACGTCCTGACGATATTTTAATTATCAAAAAAAAAAAAAAAAAAAAAAAAAACAAACTGATAAGAGAAATTAAAAACTGAACGGTTCTTAAAAAGTGATCCTCGGAAATTGGTTGCCGAGATAAGAAAGGGCATATGTCCTCCATTTTGACCCAGAATTCCCCTCCGGTTCTTTTCCTTTTTTTTTTCTTTTCTTCTTCCAACTTTTATCTTAGATAATTTGTCTGAAATGTTTCTTATCATCTTCATTATTTGTTTCTTCCTTCGCTTATTATTATTATTATTATTATTACTACTTATCATAAAATGATATTCGGTCTTTTTTCAAAGTCGTCCACTTTTTGAAAATTCACTTACAATGAAACTTATATCAAAACAATCAATTCAAATATTATTTATTATTTGGAAGAAACAGACCTGTAGAGTCTGTACCGGTGAATGGCGCCTTTTTTGAATCGAGTGAAGCCGGAGCCTCAACAAAATCTAAAAAGGCAAATCTATTTTTAATCATAATAAAAATAAAATGAAATAATGGTTAAAACAAAAATAAATATTAGTGAAATTAGCTTCCCTAAAATTTAAAATTATAATTATTTTATAAAATTTTTTTCAATTTTAAAATACAATAATCCTTTCAAGCTAAAGTTACATTATTTATTTGAATAATATACACGTATATATACAAGACTTTATGTATGACAAAAACATAGGCAATTAAAATATCCAATAACGTTTTTTCCTGTTGATTTTTTTTCTGTCTCTTATTTTTGCTCCGTATCGAAAGCGATGTGTTTGCAGATGTTAGCAAATTAAGAGTACATTAAATTGTTCGCAGAAGAGCAAAACGAAAAAAAAAATTTGTAGAGATTTGAATATTTTTTTTTTTTTTAATTGAAACTGGATCAATATTTGTTGTCGGAGTTAGAACAGGAATGTAACCCGAATTTCAATTTATGTGTGAACCCGAACGTAAACCAGAGCAAAAAAAAAACATACACGTACTATACACCAACTGAATTTTACATACTTATTTAATTCGTCCTTCATTATTGAGTATCAAAAATAGAATAATCGAGATAAAAAAAAAGTATTTTATGTATTTAAATAAATAAGAAAAAATGATTCTTAGTGAAAAGGTATTGATTTATTTATTTTTTTTTATACATATGTTTAGGAATTAATGTTCAAAACACTATTTAATAAAAACAAGATATTTTACGTAGTCCAATAAAAAATAAATTTATTGAAAGGAAATTTTGTAAAAGTCTTAGGAATTAAGATTTTAGCTTAGAAATTAATAACAGGACTGTGGAAAAGATTTTGCTCTTATTGTGCCCTTTTTTTTTAAGTAATTTTTCCATCCTTGGTATTTTTCTGACAGTAAAACTGGAGAACTTATACTGGTTAGTAGTATTTATTTTCTTTATTCTTCTTGAATAATATTTTAGGAATTTTTTTAAATTTTAAGAATTTTTCTTTTTTGTTTTGGCGCTATCTCGATATTTGTGTGCTTTTGGGCCGCCAAACTAACATTGGTCTTATCATTCTCTAATTCCCGAGTTTATTATAAATAAATTAATTGGGTAAGCCTACTATGAATAACAAAAATATTAATAATTTATTATATAATATACTAATATTTTTCTAATGATACATTTTATTTTTATTGTATTGATTTATATTAGATCATATTATGATTAATGTAGGGCTCTTTCAACGGCTAAAGTTATTTACCCCATTTAGTACGATTTATTCTATACTTCTACAATAATTAACAGCATATTTGGTATAAATGCTGTTTTGTTTGGCCAAAAAAAAATTGTTTCTTTAGATGAATCTATAGTTCGCCCAATAATAAATAGAACAAAACTTGCTGATACTGATAGTATAGTTTGTCATATATAGAAACTAAACAAAGCTGGAGTTTTTTTTTTTTTTTTAAGTCTTTATCGGCATCTGTGGCCATTTAGACTTATTTATACCAATTAAAACTGGAGTTAAAAGAATACCAATTCGTATCAAGCAAACGTAATTGTTATTCAGTTAATATATTCTTAGAAAATGCTCTCAAGTATTCCGGAGATTTTTTTAAATTTATTTAAATAAATTTATAAACCTGAAATTCTTTTGAATTTTTTTATAAAAGTTGTCCTCTCTCATACGTTAAGCAAATACGAATTTCCGTTTGTATAGGTAAATCACTCTTTTTTTTTTATCTTTAAATTCATAGTATTTTAATATCTAACTTTTTATTTTTTTATACGTTTTATCTTGGAAATAGAAGTAAGTGAGAGTCGATTGTGAAATCCGAGGCGTCAATTTGAACCGAGTCTCGAGATTCACGTAATTTTATCTCAAGTTTTTTAGTCATATCCTTTTTATCTTGGTCTCCTCTCTTTAATTTTATTTACAAATAAATTCAAATGAATAACTTCCTTATATTTGGTATTTTTTATGTCTGACTAATGACGAAATATTCTGAATGGGTGGTTTATATTATATATGATATTACTTTGATAAGGGAAGAATCCTGTGATCTCCATAATATATCCTCCTCATGTTCAAAATTGAATATGGAAATTTATTGTATTTTTATTGAATGATAACTTGAGATGAATTTAAAAAAAATTTATTTATCTCATAAAAAGGACTTAACAAAGAGATTATAAGGGCAATTTAAGAAATTTATATAAACGACATAAATAAGTGCATAAATTAGTTCATGTTTTTTGCTAGAAATGAAAGTAAGAAATCAAAATGACGAACTCTAATGGCGTTTTCGATTAACCGTGGTTTTAAAATTTTTCACTTTGAGTTTTAAAAATTAGACCTGTATAAAAATATCAAATTTTTATTTAATATGGTTCACCATATCAAAAACTATCATAACGTCTCGATATTGCCTCTCTGGGGCCGTTGTAACGAATCAGGGGGGCTATCGTAGCTCATGTTCAATCGAGGGGGATTTTTTAAAATTAAGTGCTGTGAAAAAAAAAAAAAGTTTGATTTTTTTGCCTGTAAAATTAAAACTGAATAATTTTTAAGACTATTAAAAATTATATTTTCTGCGACATGCGAATTCTATTAATAATATTCAATCTATCAACATTTTCTTTTTCATAATTGAAATTTTTTAACTTCAAACTTAAATGTTATTTTAATATAAAAATAATATTTAATAAAATACATAAAAAAAAAATTATCAATTTAAAAAATTCATTTTCTTAAAATGATTTTTTTTTTAAATTAAATTTTTTTCGAATTTAATTAAAAACAAAAAAAAAAAAAATATTTGTTTAGTTAAAATAAAAATTTGAAATGAATGATTATTATATATATTTTTTTAAACAAAATTTCATTTTTAACTAATCCAATGGAGCGGTAAGATTTCCGCGCGAATTTTTTACTCTGCTTATTGTACTATCCCCCTTCAAAAGTAATTGGGTCAACTGTACCTTTGGTTTCGTCTTAATAATTAAAAAACCTACATGAAATCCAAAAATACTAAATTTTATAATAAGTAAAAAATATGAAATTAGAATTTTATGTAGCTCTTCTAACTATCCATTAAGACGAAACAAAAGATACAGGTTGTCCAATTATTTTTCAGGGGGATTGTATGTTCCGCTTCTTTTAGAAATTATTCTAACTACAAGCCTATAATTTTTTAAGTTCTATATACAGTATGAATTAAAAAATAAATAAATAAAATCCTTTTTATTTCATTAAAATTATTTAATCTATAAAAAATACAATCATTATTTTATTATAAAAATATTTCAATTTGAGTTATTTTTACGAATTTTTCTTTTTTATTCTCGATTTCTTCCGCTAGAGACCGATGGTCCAAATCGCTTTGTTATAGTCCATCTTTTATATATATAAAGCTTTCTTTTCTTTAAGAGATAGTAGAAGAGACCAGAAGAATTCCCATCTTCGCCTCTTGATGTTTCTTGCCCCTGGACCATTTACCCAAAAATTGATCCTTTGCAAGAAATTGATAGCCGAGATTTCGCTCTTAATTCCAAAGCATCTTGCAAATGGAATATTTCGCCAAGAGCACTTTATTTCCATGGCTAAATAAAAGACAAAAGAAATTTGTAATAGAAACAAACGGACACAAAATGAGAGTTTTCAATTTCATTATCTTTACGTTCGCCGCCCTTTTTTTTTTTTTTTTATTAATCCAAATATTCAAAATATGAAAGAAATAGATTACAATTATTTATTTGATTTTTATTATATATATATATATAGCATTCTTGTCAGCGTTTTTTAATATAGGTCCAGAAAATCCATTATAATACTTCTCTTATCCCTTAATGTTTAAAATTAGTTTCATATAAGTATAAAAAAAAAGTATATAAAATAATATTTTTCTTTATCGAGATTATATTCGAGATTCGGCAAATTATAGCTACGACCGAGGAACTGAACCAACCGAAACATCGCACAGCTTGAAAAAAATCAGGAATGGCTTCCCCACGACTTTCTTATACACACATATACACACACACATATATATATATATATATATATATATGAGTTTTCACGATTTTTAGAAAAAACTTTTAAAATAAAGTACCACTTCCGGTTATCGAAAATCAAAAAAGAGGATAGCGAATTCAAAAAATGTTTTTTCCGACTCAGGGAGGTCTAAAAGGTCAAGAATAATCAAAATCTCGTGATTGAATCTTTGGACGATTTCAATACTACGTACACGAGAAAGTAAAAATATAATTCTTAGCTAAGATAACTCGTGGACCGGATTTATATATACATCAGGTATATGAAGGCCTTGTGAGGAAAATATATAAAAAACCGTTACGGTCGATCGATTTTTGCTAAAATCTTTTATCTAATAAATAAATAAATGATTTCATAGAATAAAGCGATATTTCGGTTTTTAACTAAAATCTTATCTGTCAAATATTCTGGTGATACATATAAAATTAAATCGAGGATGATTTATATAAAAAAAAGTTTCTATTTGATGACAATTATATAATCCTTTATTTTTAATATTAACTCTAACCAGTTGACGTTTCGGAGGGCTCACGTTTCCTTCCACAGGACCTCTTACATTTAGAGGAGGCGTTGTTTGTAGAGACAATTATCTTTTTCACTTTATATAAAAAAGTCTTGAGGAAGGAACCTTTGGATCTCAGAAACATCAACTAGTTTTATTTATATCTACCTATAAAATTAAAAAAAAATTAAAACTTCCTGCACTTTTCGTTTTTAACTTAAGATCTATTAGGAATGAATAATTTTATTGGGAGTTCACTGTGGTGGGTTTTTCTTTTTCCAAGAACTTTAGATAATTTTGTTATTGTTCCTCTTGAAATCCGAATCAATACTCTTGGCATAGAAATTTTCTAGTCTTTCGTCCATTCATTAAATCAGCCCCTTTGGCTAATCATCTCCTATTGAAAGTGATAACGATTTTGTTTTTCCTTTAGAGACCAAATTTTTTTTTATTATTCTATTCTGTTTCCTCGAAAAGTAGTTTCCAGTAAAATGATAGGTTATTCGAACCTGTGTTTTATTGAGTGGGTGGCAGCCAGTTGCTGAACAACTTCTAACAAATAACCCCTTAAAATGAAACCTGCTAGGGTTCAAATACAAAAAAATGAGTCTTGGGTTGACGATCGGCTCGTTAAGGTTTAATTGCCGATTGAGACGGCAAAAGAACCGCCCTTTTTGACTTGGACCCTTTTTTCCCACGCAACGACGACCAATGCCCTTCTAATGGATCTTATGAATTATAAATTAATCTTCCGATTGCATACAAATCAATGAATATCGTTAGACCAGAACCATAATGATATATTTTATCAGCTTTGAGAATTAAATTTATTTATTGAAAAATTTCTCATATTTTTATTATTAACTAGAAAATCATTAATTAATGTGTCTCATTATAGGTAATAAAAGTTGTACTAGTTTCTCTGTTATATAATATGTTTCGAAAATCAAAATTAATAATAAAAAATTTGTCTAGTTTTAAAATGAAAATATTTTCATCTGGATCAAAAAAATAAGAAATAAAAAATTTTAATTTAATTCAATCGGTATTTTTTACAATTTCTTGGAGAGTGTTCGGTATATAATAAATATTCTCTCAGCTCAAGAGTCGAATCAAGGATCTTAAGTTACTTTTACTTATCAAAAGAATATCCTTATAAGGGTGATAGTGCCCAAAATATAGGCTAAATTACAAATCCTAGAACAATGAAATTTAAACATAACATAAACTAACTTGAGTATGTGACAATAAGGTTTTGACCAAAATTGGCCATTCAGGTCTAGTACTTATAATAATTGATATATTTTTTAGTTTTTCTATTTTCTAAAAATTCACTCGAACGATATTTTTTAATTTTAAATATCAATTAACTAATTAAATATATATAAATTGTATATTTTGGTTTTAGTAGGTAAAGTCTCTGAACAGTACTTTACTCTTGTAGTTTTTTAGACATTATTTTCGTTATTTATACTATATCACATAGATCATCTATATTAAACTTGTTCTAAATTAATTTTTAAATAACTTTTGTTATATATATTTTTTCAAAAAAAAAAAAAAAAAAAAAAAAAAAAAACCAGCCGTTTTTAAAATATGGACAATTTTCGCTAAAAGTAAACTTTAAATCTGACCATGTAACTAAAAATAAAGTTCAGCAAGATTTATTAATAGTAAAAATATAAAATTCTTGTTCTAATTAAATTTTAATATAATCAGTAAGTGAATGTCATAAGGCAGGAGATTTTCATAAAATAGTGCTCGCTGGCTTAATTTCTTTTGCATTACATTTTTTTTTCACATTACAATCGGAAATTTCATTTAGAGAAACAAAATAATTATTCTTTCACACTTGCTTTTTTTTTTTATATATCAAATAAAACGAAAATAGAATTCATTTTTTTAATATCCACTGGCTTCGTTTTTATTGTATTCACATTTGCTCATTTGCTCGGGGGTTAAATTTAAAATTTCTATTTATTATTATATCAAAGCCAAACACTTTAGCTGGGCTCTCGATTAAAAGCCCCGGTGCAATGAAATCACTTCATGCACTTCAACGGAGCGGAACTTTTTCATGTTTACGAGGGGAAATTTAAGTGGAACATAATCACCCATCAACTAAAATAAACTATTAAGTACATGATTTTTCGTTTCTTACCCTGATACAGGAACGCCTTAATAATAGTGAATTCTTTTTGTTATATTGCACAAAACGAGGATCTTCATCACCAAACCATATTGCACGTGAGCGGCGCAGTTTGGGTTTAATCATGAGGAGAGCTAAGTTGACTGGTTACAAATGTTTTTAATGAAAATTTTATGGGTATATAAACGGAAATTATGACATCAGGGCCGGTTGGAATTTTTATGTTGTTTGTTATACCTTGGATTGCAGAAATTAATTCGTGTTTGCTTGTTGAAAGTTACTCAACGCAAATGAACAACTCACTAATGGATTTTTCGATTAATTGCTCGAGAACACCTTTAGAACGAATACCGATTAAATTTCCATAGAAATTAACAAATGAGCATGCATCTTAAGCTCTGGTGCAATTAATCGAAAAATCCATTTGTGAGTTAGGCTTTTGAGTTGCCTTCCATTCAGCAACTAATTTCTGCAACCCCTGATAACTAAATATTCTAAAAAAAAAAAAGCAAATTTTAAGACTATACAATAGAAATTTGATTCCCAGGACTGCGGAATTTTTTCGTTCATCCAAATAATATGAAACGTTCACGCCCCTTCCGGTTTGCATCCATCAAGTTCTCTATTTTCCTTTCCGAGCAACTTCTATGATGCCATTTAATTGCATTAACTGGGATATAAAATAAAACAGAAGGGAAGGTAGTATTAGTATAATAGGAGTTTTAGATGACTAATTTCAAGGCGAGCAGGACGGGACAGTTGACCCGAGGTCGGGTCGAGACGCCGGAAGACGGAGAGAGAGAGAGAGAGAGAGAGGAGAGAAGAGGAGAGGGCTTTGGGCGTCTCTCAAATAGAGAAAAACCTGATCGGGTCAAACTGCCAAGGTCCAATCCCATCCTATCGCCAATGGGGGGAATCCATAAAAATATATAAATAATCTCCGCTAGGTCACGTATCGATTCCTCTTAAAGGCGTTAATTAACAACGCACAAATCATAAATTTAAATTCCATCTGACCTTAGGCATCACATCTTATCTAGAAGCATCGTGAAAAAGAAAGGACCGATCGCCATGACCGTTTATCTTTCATTGTTAAAGTAATAACTGAATTAACAGCTTCACC
>JAAAKE020151748.1:0-12634 GCA_010014785.2 Anisolabis maritima
TGCAATTGCCGATGAGTGAGTCGGTGCATTATTGTGATTGAACAACACTTTTTTTCTAGCCAAATGCGGTCGTTTTTTCTTTAATTTTTTATTCAGCTGGTAGTATTGTTTTGCCCTTTTGGAGATAATCTATAAAGAGAACAACCCGAGCATCGCAAAACACAGTGGCCATAACCTTGAACCACTTTTGCTTTCTTTGGTGCACTGTAACCGTCTTCTATCCATTGTTTTGATTGAATTTTTGTTCCGGGTCTGTAGTGATGTATCCAAATTTCGTCAACAGTAATAAATCGACACAAAAATTCAGAGCGATTACGCTTAAAAAGTGAAGAAGTGACTACACGAATTCGTTTCTGGTCCTCAGTTAGCAAACGCGGCACCCAACTTGCTGACAGTTTTCTCATATGCAACTATTCATGTAAGATATGACCAACACGTTCTTTTGTCGACTATCACACGCACCTTCAATTTTCAGTTTTAAACGATCATCGATTGAGACAATCGTTTAAAACGAGATCTCTGCCATCTCTGTATTACTTACCTCACTTTTCAGACTGCCCTCGTATCTATTGGGCTTGAGATGCCGAAAAGTAAAAAATTTGATTAAAAAATTATTTTTGTTATCATAAAAAAAAATATATGAGATAATTTTTCAATATTTTCATAATGAATGATAATTTTTTATTGGAGAAATTAACTTTTATTATGTAATTATTTTAAGGAAATAAAATTTATCTCGGCCTCTATCAACAACAATAATGGATCATAAAATGAGTTTTTTTTTTAAATAAATAAAGAGATTATTGATAAATATACCGTGTACTATGGATTTTTAGTTTAGCAGAAGGTATATGCTTTTCCCGAGTAAAATTTTGCAGGTTCAACCATAACATAATATGTCCTCTCATTTAACTCAAGGAGTCAAATTCTTTCTACTATACTGAATAAGCAGACGTTTAGAAATGGGTGAAATTTGCATTAAAATCACCAAAAGAGGCGATTAGCCAAAGGGATAAAGAAGTTAGCCTTATAATCCTGATTTGAAGGCAATTTCAAATTCACATGATTCCAAAAATTTATTCAATTATATCAAGGATGTCTCCATGGAGAATGATCTCCAAAATAAGCAGGTTTCAAGGCTTTAAACTCCTATCAAATTTTGTAACTTTTTAAGTCTACATCATTACCAATAGAACAAATTATAATTTAAATTATAATTACCTTTTCACACCTCAACATGGAGAAAAGTAGAGGCAGTAGTGTTTTTGAAATTTTCTCTTAGATTTTGAAAAAGCCTTTTGAAAAAATGAACATGATTTTTAAAAATTATATTACTAAAAACTCTGAGCCTTCTGCTATATTATAAAGTATTGATTTAGTAAATAAATTAGTATTATAAAAAAGTTCGGTCATTCTGACAAAACTGAGTTCTGTCGATTAACCCCACACCTCTCAGTCTTTGATTCCCACTAACTTATTGATTATTAACAATCACATATAATGTGTAAGTTTAATTTAAAATAAAATGAAGAAAAGTTAATTCTAAGAAAGAAGTGTTTAAACTTACGTGCCCAATTTCCGCCACTCGGATTGCAGTTGTTCCAGCCTAGATGGTCTTTTGACAAATGCAGCTGCAGGCAAATGTTGAGGGGCTTGCGGGAAAGGGTGCAGAGGACCGAGCGGGGTCGTATGATGGATGGGTATCGGAGTGATAGCCGAAGGCGTTGGAGTTGGGGGTGGGTAAACTACTGTGGGCCCCATAGAAGTGGATGGCGGTGCAGGCGAGTGTGAAATGGATCTGTCAAGAAACAAACAATTTTTTCTCATACCAATACCAAAATAAATTCCATCAATTTTAGAAAAGAATCGTTTATATTCTTAAACCACTAGATGTTTTAGAGATATAATATGAACAACATGAATGAAAATTAAGAAAATTAAAGCTTGTAATTTTAATATGGTGGTGTTTTTACTTTTCTCTCCCCTAGGTATAGAATAATGAAGGTATTCTAATTACTAAAGAAAATTTATGTTCTGAGTTAAAAAAAAATCTTTAGGAAAATTTTCTGTATACAATGGCTTAAATAGGGAGGGCCCTAAGAAAATTGCATAGAAAAAAAGAGCAAATAAAAATTAAAATAGGTAAAAAAAAAAGTTGAAGGAAATTGCAAAAAATAATTTGAGTCCTTTAAACAATTCTCATAAAAACAAAAAAATATGTTAAATGTGTTCCCTATCTATCTCTTTTTCAAGGGTGAGAATTTTCGTTTACATGATTTTATGTAAAATGTTGTTGGATTGGTTTTAATAATGAATCTTGTTTTATAAATAATAAATTTTACTATTAATATTATTCACAAAGAAAGCTTCTTAAGAGACCATGTTCGATAAATGGAGGAAGGAATTTCATGCAAATAAAATATAAATAAAGTTATGAATAAGAACTCACCGGACAGGTGACCCGGTAGGATAATGACTGGTGGCCGCGGAACTGGCAGGTCTGGATACGATTGGCGGCGATTTGGCTTTGGTGGTAGGATGCTCTTCACTAATCGGATGTTCGTCGTCTGTATCGTCATGTAAGGGTGAACTCCTCTCGGGGCTGACAATCGTCGCTTTAGTAGTCGCAGGGCTTGGTAATGGAACTGAAGGTTCCACCTCACTTTCCTCGGCCTCAGGTTCTGCCTCTTGCTCTGACGGTCCGGGAGGAACATCTTCGGGAATTTCGATGAGGCTCTCAGCCTCACATGGTTTGATCTCCGGCTCAGAATCCTCAATGGCTACCACAACGTCTTCAACTTCAACGGGCCATCTGGAATAAGAATTATTTTATTAATTTTGCAAAACCAAAGCTTAAAAATTAAAATAAATTAAAAGTATCCAGAAATCGGAATATTTATGTGTATTTTCTTGAAAGAATAGATTTTTTTAATAAGTTTTTAAAAAAAAATATTCAAATCCCGTCGTCAAAGTGACAAAAATAATCTATGAGAGACCATTTTATTTATTATTAAAATCATAAAATAATATAATGAATCATCAAATATATTCTCCAACTATTAATAATCTGGTATAAGGGAAAAATGCTATTTATTATAGTGTGATAAGAACACATCCATGGACTCTGAATGTATGGTATGAAATTTACAATGGAATTTAAGTCAGTGTTGCCACATGGACAGTTCGGTTTTATGAATAATCGTCCGGGTAAATTGTTTAATTGTCCTGATTTTGTTAAATGAAAAATTAATATATATTTATAAAACCCAGATAATATAATAGTTTGAACATTTTTTTAAGAGTTTTGTTTTACGATATTTGACGTTTCATATTTTTTTTTGCAAGATTTTGTGCGCGCTAATATTTTAATCTAAATATTTTAAAACGTCATTTTTGACAGTAATTCTTTTCCAACTTAAAATGACTTATAATAGAGCCGTTTCCGGAATTCTAGAGGTGAAGTGAGACCGATAGTATTATGGTGTGGTCTTTCCTCTCTTCTATTGACAAAAAGCAGAGAAGATGGAGAAGGGGCATAGTTGGGTATTTTTTTAACTTCCTCAGTATTAGGGGGATAAGATTTTTGGAGTTGCGTAATCGGCCCGAAGATAAGTAAGCAATATCGAAGTCAAAGAGGACAAACGGACCAAGTATCAAGAACTTGCGGCCGAACTGGGACAGATGCATGGAGGTTACTCGGTAAAAATAGTGGTCCTTATTATTGGCGTCTTCGGTGGAATGAATGACTCCCTACTTTCTAATCTCAAAATCATTCCGGCCTGCAATCAGAATGCAGAAAATATTGCAAGTCGGATGCAAAAGGCAGTAATACTCGGCTTGCTCCTTCTACTCCGCCAACACGATACCGGTTTCCAGTGATTGCTGACTACCCTTGTTGGGAGGGCAGCGCTGGAAATAAACAAGTCCATAGGAGAACCTAGATTTGTCGGAGCTCTGGGGAAACCTATGGAAGAACTACAGAGGTTCAAAGGAAAACATAATAATAATAATATACATTATATCGGCAGTTTATTTTAGTTAAGGTATTTGAAATTAGAGAAAGTTCATTATGAAAAAATTATTTCTGGAGTTTAACAGTTTTTGCTTATTTTTTCTAATTATAATTTCAGATTCTATGAAAATGAGCCTAAAAAGAAAACAAATATAAATAACTATAGTAGTTTTTAAGATGGGAGGAGGATTGCCTCTTTTCCAAAAAACTCTGCAATAAATAATTTATATATATATAACTGGTATGTCATTTTTAGTGGTAATAAGAGCTATAAACGGATTTCGTTTACTCACTCATATGAAAAGAGAATATTTAATAATTGTAAAATCTATGAAATCCGATTTTTTTATTTGAATGTTGGTTGAAAATTGAATATCAATAAATTGTATGTTTTATTTGTTTTGGTTTTAAACAGTATGAAAAAATACATATACAAATACATATATATATATATATATAGATATATGCCACTCCCTATTTTTTCCCCTTACGACAGAAGGCTGTTACCCCAACTCTATCGCTATTCACCAAACGTGGAGAAATTTTTTAATTTTAATTGTCTGGCGAATTAACATTTTTACAATTTAAATACAAATTAGACTACTGATATTCAAATCCTTCACATAATAAGGTAATATATACACTAAGGAAGAAATAAATTAGACCATATTTACTAGGAATTTTGAAGCTATAGTAATTATTTATAATGAGCCAAAGGAACACTATCGCCCTTTCTAATGGGCTTCGTTCAAGAATAATTTATATTTATAAAGTGTATATAAAAGGTTCTAATTTGAATCAGATCTAATCAAAAGATAAGTGTTCTAATGGCGGATTAGACTGGTTCGACTTTCTTGGGGAGGAAAAAGGTTGTTAAAAAATTAAAGATTTATATTTACTAAAAAGTAAAAATATAAAAAATTCGGACATATCCCATTTTTTTCCCCTAGAGCTAGCTAGAGGTGACTCGAAATTTTATCTTTTTTAAAAGGTATTTTTGGTCTCCATTTGTCTATTTTGCTATTCATAATTCGCGATTTTTATGGAGTTTGGGGCCTTTACATCTCTCTGCACTGTATAAAAATATTTTGCAATTTTAAGCAAATTTTACTCATAAATAGATAGATCCATCATTGTAAGTCAGAGAGAGAATAACAAATAGGGTCGGCCCGATCATTAGGCAAATTATACTGTGGCCTACGGCGCCAAATTTTAGGGCCGCCATAGATTACATCAATTAAATGTAAATTTGGTAATGATGATTGTATTGGATTTTACTATCTAGGCTACATTATTTGAACTAGATCGCCATCAACCGTCCATCATAGCTTTGCACTAGAGGCAAGGGCGATTCAGACGATCGTCCTCCCCCCATCCATAAATTGAGCAATTTTTTTGTGAATTTATATATATATGCACGAGCTCATACAACAGTCGGGCATTTATAAAACTTCCTGAGTCCTCTCGATTCGCCACTCCATATTATTGTTTTCTTCAATAAAAAGGAAGAAAACCTCCAATTTTATTAAATTTTCTATTTTTATCTTCCAAAAATTATTTTAATACATTTCATTCTTAATTAAATAAAAATAAAAGAGGAAATAAGTTTTTCTTTATTTGGTATATAAATAAAAATGGATTTTTACTCTTCTATAACGCAGGGAATGAGCATTTAAGATATTATCTATAAAGATAAATATCTCAGTAACCTATATTCATATTTTAAAAATGAATTAAGAGTAAAATAGTAGCATGTAAAAAAGAAATATAAAAAAGAGTCTAAGTATTAGCTATAATAATTCCGAGCTAATATTTTGATCAATGAAAGTGAAACATGTTTCTCGCTTGAACGATTTCAAGATGGGCATCCTATTTCCATTTGGTTGCTCGTAAAAATGAATTCATGTAAAAGATAAATAAAGTCAAGAAAATGGAGAAATTCATGTCAGGAAGGGAAAAAGGGTCCGAATAAAATCGACATTCTTTTTATTAAAAAAGTTTCAAAAAAATAAATAAGTTTTTTTTTACGTATTTGCTTTGTGTAATTGTGTAATTAATGAGTTTTTTGCTTTTTATATACCATAATTTAAATATATTCTTAGTGAAACCATCTAAAGTGAGGTGATGGGAGATTAAAATTTTATACAAAATTATTAACTTTAAGATTATTAATTAGAGCATAATTTTCTAAATATATCATATTAAAATACTCCCATCCTCTTTAAAAAATATTTATAAAAAATTAGAGTTTCAAAAAGGGAAAAAGTAAAAATGCTTATGGAAATTTCAGGTATAAATATCTACTGTTCTTCCCTTCTCCCTCTCTGTTTATTAGTCTTGTATCCACCTACAAACAGAAATCCTGGCTGGAGATGCCACTGGTGTCTTTGTATTCTTTTATTTTCGTTGCCCTCAGCCCCTAGCCGAGAGGTTAAAACTATTGACATTGTTGATATTGATAACGGAAAACCTTAATAAGCCAAGGGGTGTTGGTTCGGATCCCAGGCAGTCCGATGAAATTTATTTCAATTATGGTATAAATAAATGTCTGGATGATTGTACATTAAATACGAGGGTGGTCTGGTCTGGTTCCGACCTAACAAGACATTTTTTCTTCAAATTTATTTTTATTTTTCTACATAGACTCCTTGTAAGTCTACTCACTTCTCCCAGCGATGCTCCTATCTCTTTACTTTAACCCGTCCAAATAATACTCGGGGTCTTCCTCTACAAAATAATTGTTTACGAAGGTGATGGGTCGGAAACTTTTCAGAACACCCTTGTATACCATTTAAAGTCCAACTGGCCTCAGATGCCGAAAAGACAAAAAATGTAATATGTTCTATATATAAATAAATAATAAATAAATTTATTTACGACCGGCTTAGAGGCCCAAGTCCTCGGTGGCTAAGTCCAATCAAACACAAATACAAATTTACAAATTACATAATACAAAACAACAAACAATTAACAAAACAAATACAAAAAATCCAAAAAAAAAAGAAATGTATGCTCATTAACAAATAACATGTACATACATTTCCATCGAAAGAAAAAGATAAAGACATGATGAAACATCGCGCGTAATAACACGTGACCAGGAGTACACGACGTATTAGCCATCCCGACATTCGCCTTAAGTTCTTAAGTTCCCTATTTACATTTCCATTAATAGGCTTTACTTAGGATGGAAATAATATATAATATGAGAATTTTGCATGCTCTTGCTATTTATTGCTGTTGTTTAAAAATTTTTTTAGATTTTGGAGTGAAATGGCCCAAATAAATCCAAAGTTTAATTCAAGGGATGTTTTTTCTGATCTCAGACATTCCGATGGAAATGGAAGTAACCTGTCTCCTTGAACATTTATAATAATATTAAATTTCTTGCACCGTCCTAAAGAGGAGAAAGAGAAATATTTTTGCCCTCTGACCCATTATATTCCATTTAACCAAAACTGGACCTTTTAGAGTGCTAACGAATAAATTCGAGGTCTAATCACTGTTTTGTTTTTCGCCTTCCCCCTCTTTTAAGGAGGGCGTGTCCCACAGGTTGAGAAATGCTGACTAAAAATATAGTCAAATCCTATTTTGATTTAACATCGTTATTAATATTTAAATTAATTGCAAATTGAATATCTCCTTTAGCCAGGGGAATGAATTATCCCCTTCTCCTAAGTCAGGGCGTGGTGCCAGCCACTGGCTTGTATTAATATAATTATAGATTATAAAAAATGCAGTCACTCTTTAACATTTAATGATAAATCACGATCATTTAAATTATCCCTCCAAAAATTAATTAATTAATGTGTAAAGAGGGGGAGGGGTATTTTGAATTAAAAAACGTCTAATGGTTCACTCTCCCTTCTGTTATTAGTTAAGTAGTTTCATCTCAAATAAATAGTAAATTGGTGCTATTTTTAATTATTAACAGAATATGAGAGAATTATTAAAAGCCTATTAATGGAAATGTAAATAGGGAATTTTTTATTCCTTTATTAATATTCTGGTTATTTTTAACTTAATGATAGTTTTTTTTTTTTTTTATAAATAATGAAGTTATTAAATCTTAAATTAATATATTGAGCTGAGAAAGAAAACCATTATTAAGATGACGAAGTCCAAATGAGGAATTAAATGACAGAAAAGTGAAAAAACGACCCGTTTTTTCAAATCTTATAATGAAAATATAAATTTTAACACATCACTGAATGAGTCCCGAGGCAAACACATAGATGGCGCCTCTAATGAAAATCCATATGATTTTTAGAAAGTACCAACCTTCAAACGATAAGTCTCAAAATTTCATGACAATCCGACCATTAGTTTACAAGTTATAGTGGTTTTAGTGACGCTACTTTTGTTATTTTCAAAACAATGGAAAAAAAGGAATTTCGTGTGTTGATTAAACATTGTTTTTTGAAAAAATACCGTTCAAGCAAAGTAATGGCTTAATAAGTGTTATGGGGACTCTGCTTCATCGAAAGCAACTGTCGAACATTGGTTTGCTGAGTTTAAACGTCGCCGTACAAACACCGATGATGCTGAATGCTCAGGTCGCCCGAATTCGGCAGTTATTTGAAAACTTAAAAAAAAGTGTACAAAATCTTTTTCGAAGGCCCTAAAGTGAAGTTGCGTGAGATAGCTGACACCTTAAAGATATCAGAAGGCAGTGTATATATTATTTTGCATGAATATTTGTCCATGAGAAAGATGTGTTCAAACTGAGTGCCGCGCTTGCTCACAGTGGACCAAAAACAGCAACGCGTCGATGATTCAGAGCGCTGTTTGGAGATGTTTAACCGTAATAAACAGGATTTTTTGCGTCGGTATGTGACAATAGATGAAACATGGATCCACCACTACATCAAATCGTCAGTCAGCTGAGTGGACAGCAGCCGGAGAAAGGCGTCCCAAGCGACCAAAAATATAAATGTCAGCCCGTAAGGTTTTGGCTCCCCTATTTTGGGATGGGCAAGGTATTTTATTCGTCAACTATTTTGAGAACATCGAATATTACATGGTATTATTGGTGCGTTTGAAGAAAGAAATTGCGAAAAAACGGCCCCAAATGCAAAAAAAGTGCCCTTTCACCAAGACAATGCACCGAGTCACAAGTCGTTGACTACGATGGCAAAATTGCACCAATTGAAGTTCGAATTGCTTCCCCATCTACCATATTTTTCGGATCTGGCTCCCAGCGACTACTACCTATTCGCAGACCTTAAAAAAATGCTCTAGGGAAAGAGATTTGCTTCAAATGCTCATAGCCGCCTATTTTGAGTCCAAAGATAAATCGTTCTACAAAAAAGGCATCGAAATGTTAGAAAAGCGTTAGAATGAATGTATCACTCTTGAAGGAGACTATGTTGATGAATAAAGTCGAATTATGCAAAAAAAAAATGTTTTTTTAGTAGTTAGCCTCGGGACTTATTGAGTGATGTTTTAAAGGGCTTACATCTGCAGAGTAGGAACTATCCTGTCTATATGTCAGCCCATCCTCTCTTCCTCTTCAGGCAGTGCGATGGCCCGGCTTTTATCCTCTTTGTACCCACTTAATAAATGCAAATCCCAATAGAATTACGACAAATAAAAAAAGAAAATATAGAGCGGCATGAAGTTAAAGGAAGATTTTTTAAATTCGCCTAGGAAATAGGTATAGAAAAAAGAGAGGATGTATAACACAACCACTCTAATTTTAGAACAATCTGAAAATATCTTTCTTTCAGATGAGAAGCCCTAGATAAAACTTATTTCGATATTGTGTAATCTCTATTTTTTGTTAAAACGATATACTAAATACACAAACATACATATACAGAAGCATTAAGTAAAATTTTGTTTTTCGGTCTTAAGAAAGTATGCAAAGTAAAGGTTCTTTGAAAACATTGCAGAGAATTAGAAGTGATATGTTTCCTATCGGGGATGTGAGGAGACTAGGACAAAAGACGAAGTCTTCAACTATATATTTAAAACAAGCAAAAAATTTGAGTCGTCAAATCCTGAAAAGGGTTTCATTGTTTCTGTTCTCCCTACCTTCCTGTACCCCATCATTTTAGGCAGATTTCATTCAAATTAGTAAAATTTGTTCACATTTAAAATAAAACATCAAAATTTTAAGCATTTTTGATGTTCTCCTCTCTAAGTCCATAGGAAATTTGAAAAAATCTGACCAAATGAAAAAAAAACAACAAAGAGATGGGAAAATTTTTACGGCCTTTTTTACTACAGAAACCTATTTAAAAAAAAAATCTTTCATTTTCAATTGGATTAATTGAGGAGGCGGAGTCCCAGAGATTTTATCTGATTCTAGGCACTGAAGATGCTTAAAACGCTGATGACAAAATATAAAAATGTTTTTTTTAATCACCTGGCTTTTCTCCAGAACTCTCGACAGTGAAAAAAAAAGAATCCAATTAAAAAATAACAGGCAACCTGCATAATAGTTAATTTTTTATTTTCTATCTTCAAATTCTGACTATGTTATTTATATATTAGTAGTAGTATATATTTTCAAAAAGATCAAAAAATCTTTTTTTAAATAATTATTTTCTTTAAAAGTATTGAAAATTTAAAAAAAGAGAATTTTATGGCTAAATTTATTTACCATCAACATTTAGATTTGTTTTATCATCATTTAAAAAAAAATTATTTTTAGTTCTACAATAAAACGATAAAGATAAAAATTAGAATGATAGAATGATGCTTCATGGAAAACATTTAACGATTTAAAATAAAAAATAATTAAAATACTTCATATTAAAATATGCTTTGATAAATATAAATAAATTTTTCATTATTATTAATTTAACAAGTTTTTTGGAGAAAGACTACATTGAACTATTAGGAAATTCTATTGACGAGTGTATTTATTTGTTTTTATCAATAAATGAAAAAATGAATTCGTTTGGGTCGAACTCTGTCGAACTTTGCTTATTACAAACTATTTGGCTGAAAAAAAGCTCAAACAAAATTTTTTTGAGATTTCATAAAATAATCGCTCCCTGACCTCTTGAGTCAAGAATATAAAAATAAATAATAAATTATTCATTTATAAATTATTTAATTTGTTTTAAAATATTTTTTTAAGAATATATAAAAACTTGAATAAATATGGAAGTTAAAGTTGCAAATAAATTATGAGCCTGATGACAAACTTAAAAACTAGAAGGTATAATTAAATAAGTTATTTTATATATGATATTATAATGATATTGTATATGATAATAAATAATAATAATAATTAACTTACGTTTTTGAAGTTAGTGGAGGAATTTCGGGAGGTGGCGATGGTGATTGCTGTTGTTCTAATTCATGTTGTAATAATTGCGATACAGTTTCGGGAGCTGGAGGTGACGGGGGCGGTGGGGGAAGATCCTCCTTATCATCATCAGCAGACTGCACGACGGCATCTTCCTCATCCTGGATCCCATTGTCCTCTTCAAGTATCACATTTTCCAAAACACCAACCTCTTCAATATCAGAGTCAATGCCCTGTGCGAAATCCATATAAAACGAATCACGCGAATCACTACTTCGACGTCGCAATTTTAAACTCAAATCGGGACTACTGTCATCCATCGTTCAAACAAAATCAATGGCCGCTGTCGATACACGAAAGAAATTTCTCACTGGAACAACCCTTGGTTCATATCATCTTCTTCATTAGTATTTATAAACTAAACTCTATGTGAGGAACAAAAAAGAATTCAAGGAGGGGTGTGTGTGTGTGTGTGTGAATGAGAGAGAGAGAGGTGTCTATAATTATGCTCTCCTGGCTCCCTCCAGTTCACTTGTGTCTCTTTTATTCCAGTTCCAGTTCCAGAGAGAGGGATAAAGAGGAGAAGCATTTTATATTGTCTCCAGGGACATTTCCCCAGAACAACTACCCTCCCTTTGCTCCCTTGCTTTTAGTTAGTAGGACTCTTAATGAGGGCAGCACTTGTGCCCTCCCTTTCGAGGGCGATTCAAGATCATAATAATTAATATAATTTCTAATCTTATTGTTAGAATCTAAAATAACAATTAACTAGCCAATTCGTCAATGCAGTTCCTCATGCTAGAGCTATGCTATCCTTTCGTTTAACCTTTTTATATAGAGGTTTTGTTATAGGCCTCCCTTTCTAAAAAAACATTTACATTATTTATTATTTCAATTATAATGAATATTCAACAATAACTAGGGAAAGAAATTCGCTGATGTTATAATCTGAGTGCTCATTTATAAAGTGATGAGAAATTGAGACATATCGAGAAAAATTAGAATAAAAAAGGAAAAGAAAAATTCTTAGACTTAAAACTTAAAAACTGTTTAATATTCAAGATATTGATTTAAAAAAAAATTAATTAAAATGGGAGTAATTGATTCTACTCCTATTCCCCATAGTTCAAATTTTGAATAAATAAACAATGCCTCCAATTAGTGCTACCATCTATGAAGAGATCAACTAACTATTTAGTTTATGTAAATTCTCAAATAGAGTTTAGCGCTAGATTTAAACCATTTTTTAAAGGTATATATTTAAATACCCTGGATCTATATATTACAGGTGTGGCCAAACTTTTATCCCTTAGGGGCTACTTTTTCTGTAAAATATAGTCTGCGGGCGACTATGAATATGG
>JAAAKE020151759.1:0-12633 GCA_010014785.2 Anisolabis maritima
ATAGAGAGAGAGAGATCAATTAATGCTAAAGGACAATATGACAAGGAAATTTATAATAATGAGTGATTAAAGTCAAATTTAGATTATTTCTAGAGCAATTGAATGTTAATTTTATTATTAATTAAGCCAATCTGAAGGGTGGTGAAGTTCACAAAACACTTCACAAAACAATAGTTTTTTACCGAAACTCCTTTAGAAAGAGAGTTATTGTAATTATTTTTATGAGCTGATATAAACTCATATCGGAAGTATGAGTATGATATGTTTATTGTAATTATTTTTTAGTCTTTTTACAAATAAGTACGATTTAGATTTTTTGTAACAGGAGTCAACTTTTTAATATGATTTCAGCTGTCGTCCAACTATGGACCATATTCGTTTGAGAGAATAAAATTTCATATAGGCCATAAACTTCAGATGTAAATGAGCTTTATTTTAGGTTCTTTGAGGTATTGTTTCTCTTTCGGACAATTTATTTCTAAGGCGCGAGGGTGAAGGCATTTAAGTGGCTTGTACGGCACTGCCTTCTTCATCCCCATTTGTTATAATTTATTTATTGATTCAATGACTCTTTCCCCCCCCTCCGTGGCTGAGAGGTTAAAGTTGTTTTTAATAAATCCATGACAAAATTTAGAAATAAGTTTTAACTTTTAAAGAAGGGATCAAATTTTGATTAGGAAAGGCCTATTCACTTTTGAAATCTCTTCCAATCAAGGATTTTTTCTTCGTTTTAATTTATTCTGCTAAATTTACCTCTTCTGAAAGAAAAAATTTCACTCCACTCTTGTCTTTGGATCTCTGTAGCCATTCGCGTGAGATCTTCCTTCATTTCTCCAACCTGTTCTTAGTCGCTTAGTATGATCATCATTCTCGGCCATTTGTTTGCTTCTTGTCTTCACATGTCCATCTTAAGATATAGCTTTTCCTATTTTTTTGTTCTAATCTTTAAAAAAAATGATTTGACCTTCTGATAGTATGTTAGGATATTAAGTACATTTTTATCGAATTCATTTTGATTATTGTATTTATAAATAAGAAATATCCCTAAATCTCACATCTTAGATTTTTTCACTTTTTTTTAGGTCCAGTGTTTCCCTGTCAATTTTGTCAAACAAATTTTATAAATTTGTTTTTTTTACAAAAACATCAATCCAAATGTTTTTTTAATTATATTGGATCCATACAAAACAACAAATTACTGATTACGCAGAAAAAGGGTATTTTGATTAATGTTGTTGCTTTCTTAATAAATATTTATAATTTCTTCATGGAATTTTAAATTTTTAGATGTATTAAATGAAAGAGAGATTTTTTGTTGCTCATTTTGTGATAAAATCTTTCATTTTGCTCATAATTTGGAAACTCATTTGGATATCCATAGGAGAAAGAAATGTCACATTTGTGGCAAGAAATATTTCCATTCCTCAAGTCTTAAGAGGCATCTCCGAAACCATAGTGGAGAAAGACGCTACAAATGTGAAATCTGTGCTAAACAATTTTTTGATGGCACCGCATTGAAAAGACATATCAAAACACACACCGGCGAAAAGCCATATAAATGTGAATATTGTGATAAAACGTTCTCCCACACATCAAATTACAATGTGCATAAAAAAACGCATTTTGGGATTACGCGATATAGATGTGAATTTTGTGAAAAAGAATTTGCTGCATTAAGTTATTTGAAGCTGCATCAATTAGTACACAGTGGAGAAAGCCCGTATAAATGTAATATTTGTGGTAAACAATTCACACAAAAGAAATCTCTTGAGTATCATATGGGAATTCATACCGGTGATAAGCCATATCAATGCGATATATGCAAAAAACACTTTACAAGTAAATGTTATCTCAAAAAACATTTTTCACTTCACAATCAAACAGTTCACATTAATGTAATATAAGTTTAAAACTTTAATATTTAAAGGAAAACAAATAATTACAAGAAAGGCACCAACATACTACCTCTTGAGTTCCTCTTTCAAAATGTTTTATTTATACAAAACTTCTTCTGCTTAATCTACTTTTTCACAAAAAGAGTATTTTTTCAAGAAAATACAATTTTTCCTTTCTTACAGTGGATTAAACGAATGTCAGATCTAGCGGCTCCCAGAGGCCCTAAAATCATTACATTATAAAATATTAAAAAACATCTAAATGAATTCTTTTAAAAATAAACAAAAAAATCTTGGCGGCATATCTGCAGCGAAAGTGGAGTCCCTGGTTCAAGTACGGGAGGTACCAAACATGCCCAGTCAAAACAATCAGTTAACATAAACAATATATTGACTAATAGTCTCTTGGGCATTGTTTTAAAAACCACCACCTTTTTCATTTAAAACTAATAAAATTACAATATTTTAAATAAAATCATAATAACAATAGTATAAATAAACCATTTTAAACATAGACCACAAACCATAGAGATATCAGAAGGCCCTGAAATTTTTTTCTAACATTTGCGCCTTTTCTTGCACCTCTGTAGATTAATCTGTATTTTACTGTTAATAGAACTCAATGAGATTGTTATATACTATTCCTGGGTGACCAAACCGACTAAACAATATAGAATACAAAAAAATGTACTTCTGACAATGGTTTTTTTGAAAATATTACTAATTATGTGAAGAACATTTCTTTATCGGTAACAGGAGAGCATAAAGAAAATTTACATCCATTACACATATGATCCATACAACACTTTTTATAAATAATAAAAAAATAATTTTAATATAGGAATTGAAAGCTTTCAGATTGAAATAATAATACTCTGCGTATTATTCTGTTTGTTTAAATGGTCACTGGAATAATAACAACCTCAGTACATAATAAATATTTTGCAAATCGTCATTATTTTCTCTGCGTCATTTTGGGTTCATAAAGCTAACGGCTAACTTAGAATAGAACAGAGATGGCTAATCAACCCGACTCCGCGATTGTTCTTCTCAGCGCCATCATCTAAAGTTTGATTTTATAATTAATATTCGAAAATTCGATAAATAGTTATTAAAATAAAATATTTTTTAAATTAGTTTTTTAAAGAAAAAGCTATCTTTGGGATTCGAAAGGGGCCCATTCATATTCTAGAAATAAAATGATGTCATATCATCGTATATTTTGATGGTTCTACGTTGTGCCCACAACCCCTATTAAAATTTTTCATTTCACACGCTTTTAAAAAGTTATTAAGGTTTTCGGAACGGTTAAATATACTCTACTTTGAGGAAGTAATATTTTTCTCGGTTAGGGACAGTAATGGAAATGGATGAATCTTGCAAAATGAACTAAATACAAACTTATCAGAGATATTCTTTATTATTGGTGGTGAAGTTTGGTTCAATGCTTTCAAAAAGATTGACCACTCACTCCTGGGAGAGAAAGTAAAGGCGATTTACATTATAATTTCATTGACGTGAAATACAATATTTGCATAAAAGGAGTAATATGCAAAGTATGTTTTTATAATGATTATTAAAAGCTTCAAATAGTTCGAATAATCAAAAAAAAAACATTTATAAAAATACGAATTGAATTGAATTTGGCCTTAGACTTTCGTCCATTTGGCCAACTGGCAAAAAATGAACAAATCCCCAAATTGGGTCGTTTGGTAACCAAACCAAGTCATTTTCATTCTTTTTATGACGTGCTCCAATAAAAGGCAGTGGGTCAGTATAAAATTACTTTGTGTAAATGAAAACAAATGGAGATAATATCAGGCCTTTATTAAAATGTCAGTCAGCCGACGTTTCGGAGATCCCACATCTTCTTCAGGATTTAAAAAATTCTATACCAAAACATAATTAACTAAAAAATATTTGTGGTTTAGGCCCCTTTGATTCTGAATATATCATTTATAAAAATAATTTTTATCGCAGGCATTCGAGGGAAAGTTCGCAAATCGAATTGGCTGTTCCCTTATCCTCTTCTCTCAGCCCAGAGTGCGCTCAATCGAATATCTATTTAATTTTTTTTATATATATTTTACAAGCTCCTAACTATTAGAACAGATCGTTAACCATCCTAAGCAAAAATTGTATTGATTACCAATTACCAATGGACGGAATCTAAATATCCTCAGATGCTGAAAAAGATTTAAAAATTGATATTTTTTTGAACAGCAAATTAGAAAATGGAAAACAACTCGTTCAAATATAAATGGGTTCTAAGTTTGAATGAATGAAGGTGAACTATTTAGTGTGTAATAATTATAACCCATTTTTGAAAAGTCTTAATATTGGGTTTCCTTCTTAATTGTCTGCTTCTAGATACTTAAATATTTTTATTTCTCTCAGGACATTCCCTCTATTGGGGAAAAAGTTGATGTGCAATTTAAATTATCTATTAATTTTAAAAAAATTATTTATTTATAAATCAAAATATATATTTACTTTTTCCGAATGAATGATTCACGAGATTATTTAATTTATTGATTTTTTTATTTTTTTTTTTAATGTTAATTGTTTAATTAAATGTGTAACATTTTATTTCAATATCAAATAAAATTTGATTATAAAATTAGCTTAATTCTTTTTCCAATGACTTAGAGGTTCTATTTTCAACCCGATATTCTCATCTTTCCTCAAACTCTCCCCTTTTAATTACTGATTTCATATTTCTCCCAACTTTGACCGAGTAGTCCAAACTGATTTTATTGACTGTTTTATTTTTGTTCCTTTTGCAATTTCCTGTTTATTTACTTTTCCTTCTCTTTTAGGTAGTCAAAGCGGAGCACCACGCCGAATGTTGTTGAGCGAAGCTAATTAATAGACAGACCCCTAGTCTCATATAAAAAGGACAATCCCTACGTAGTATATTTTTTTTGGAATTATTATCTTAAAATCACAACTTACCAATGGGCTATTTCCAAAAACTTTATTTTATTTATTTATTCTTCTTATCTTGAAACGTAACAGAAGACCGTCCAAAAACTAAGATTAACGATGAAATGAAATTGGCAATTGTATTATCTACATTATCTACATAAGCCCAAGAGGCGAGTAGAATTTTTTTGTCTTCTCACTTATCCACGAACCCATCTAGGTGACAGGAGGGAGGAGACAATTTCCCTTATCCGGGTATAGGAGGCCATTTTCTCTTCTCTCGCTTTGATCCTCCCCCCCTTGCCTACTCCTAATTTTTAAAAAGACCTAATGCAATGGAATAAAACAGATTACTTCTATTATAACAATTATAATTCTCAACAAAAGATTTTGAAAGAAATTGATATTTGGCCCAATACTGACTTCTCTTATTCGCGCTCTTTTCATGACGTTATTGATTTACATATAAAAAAATGAATAGTTTTTAATATTATTTTATTTTCACCTTCAGCTATTAAAGAAGTCATGGTTCTTCAATGGGATAGTCGGATCAAATACTACTCACAGCTAATCACTCAGCACAGATTCATTCTTCCTAATGTAAGTAATAAATTAAAAAAATTTCTCAAATTTATTTATTCTTTTTTTTTTTACTATTAAAATATTATTTTCTTCAAATTTTTCACTTTACTAATCTCTGCTTATATCTAAATGCCTTAATAATAATAAAATCCCATATATTTTTAAAAAGGGAAACCGTGGTAGTGCGCATGTGCAGTAGGCAGGAGCTTGTAGGAAACTTTCCCCCCTTATATGACTGATTTTAATATTATCTGCATCAACAATAATTCTAATAAAAATGATAGGTCCAATATCGAATTTGAAATTGTTATCATTTGTATTTTCTTCATAAGTTGTGGTTATTTATAAAAAAAAAAAAGAAAAAATATATATTTATATATAATCATTTTTATATACCGTATTACATAAATTATTTTTATAAAATATTTAAGAGAACAAAGACAATAGAAAAATAGATTATCTTTGGCGGATTAAGAAGAATAGGAATATTTCATTTTTTTTTTTTGCAATTTTTGTTTGAAATTTCAAAAATGGGGACATATAATAAGCGTTCTCTTAATCCGCCACTAACATTAATTATAAAAATCCATGAGTATATCAGACTGTGATGGTTGAGTGGTTATTTATTTCTTCACAAGGCCAAAACTATTCCATTCTGAAAAAAAAATCAAGTGCACATAAGCATAAAAGTTTTATGATAAATTATCAAATGAACTTTAAACGGATTTTTTAAATTAAAATTATCTTTGGGAGGTCAGACATTGAGATTATTTTTATTTTAATCATAGAAGTTCTATAATTCAAGTAAAAAGTTATTTCAATATATATTAATTAATTTTCCCCTGAGACTTCTTATTAGAAAAGTTATATCTACAAGCTCAGCTCTTTCTAAATTTTATATTCTTGGCGAAAAAGTAACAAGAGAATAGTACCAGCTTTACAAGGGGGTGGGGAGGTGAGAAAAGATTCGCTGCCCGTCTGGCACAAATTTTTAAGTATAAAGGACCTCTTACAATTTTGAGTGCGGGCCGTATTAAAAAATGGTTTTAAAATATCGTTTCGAACGTGTCATAGTCAGCAAGAATTTGAAAACGGGCCACTGCGATTGACAATGAGAGCCAGGAAAACTTAAAACAGAGAAAAACCTAAAAAAAAATTTTAAAAAATGGCCAGAAAAAATTTCGGTGTTTTTCAGAGAGTTTTTCAAAACTCTAATAATATCTTTTAAATATTAATATAAAAATCGTCTCCACTTTTGGCGAGTTATTGTCAATTAAAATTTATTTCGTTTCGTTAATAAACTGTATTTATTATTTATCGGATGTTTAGGTATTAAAATAATTCGTTATAGGCACCTATAAAAGGCAATATTCAAATTAGACACTCAAAATAGGAAAAAAGACTTAAAATTGAAGGGAAAAAATAAATTTGAATCGAAGATTTTGATATCTTTTGCCTTCTCTAACTTTGTAGAAATCCTTTTAGAATTTTAAAAGAAAAAAATATATTAATTTTCAAAGAAATAGATTTATATAATATAATAATATTTAACTATGATACTTTAAAAATTTTAAAATAATATATATATATTATGTTTTGTTTTAAATTAAATTTAAATTTAAAATTTTCTATTTTCCTTTAACTTAACGTCAAAAACTAATTTCTAAAAGTCTGAAAAACACAGGCTTAAAACTTTCATCAGATAGCGATACTCACCAAAATATATTTAAATTTGTAATCGGCTCTTTCATAAAAAATAGCCATCTGCCTAAACATCCTAAGTCAATTTATTAGGCTATTTGAATTAGGGAATTTAAACTTTCATAATTATTATGATTATATTATAAATAAATAAATGTTTTTTTTTTGCATTAATTCTGGTTTATTTTAGTAATTAATAATAAAAAAAAATAATAATATACAAGAATACAACGTTTCGGCCACAATTTCTCCAGCAACAGGTAGATGTATTCACTTTGACAAGTAATATATTTTATATTATATTATACGTTGTATTATTATATAAATATATTATTTTTTGTATTACTAATTACACGATTATTGGCAAAAAATGTATTTTATTTATATAAATTAGGTATATCCAATTTGCATTCCCAAGGAAAAGAGAAATAATACCTTTGATGCTTGAGTCCAATTCTCGGAGGGCTGGATACCAATTTTTGGCAGTGTAATCCATTGCAGGGAGTTTGCCGCCGTAGTCAGAAGGCAGGTATTCGGGGTCAATGTATTTGTGGAAACCTTTCATGTCTTTTCCATGGAAGAACATCTAAAAGAATAAAAAATTAATTTTAAAAATTCGATTAAAGAAAAAATTTGAATAAGAAAATTTAAGAAATTCTCGATTATTGAATCAGAGATCAAATGAAATTAATTTAAATCCCCAAATGGGACCCGCACTTTTTCACATCTCAATTAATATATTCCAATTTCTAACTTATAGCAAATTCATTCAATTCATCATTCGTTTCAGGGCAGATTCATTCTCTCCCATTAAGAGAGGCCAGACCGTAACGTCTTAGCATATGATAAGTGGAAAAGAGCACGTGATTGGAAAAACTACTTACGCGTTTCTTTAGTTTCTCACGGATGAAGGGTTTGAACATGGTGTAGATCATGTTGAAGATGAAGGGTTGTTTCACGACGTGCACTTCTTTGAGCCGGAGGGGCATCGCGTCCTGAAACAAACAATCAAAAATGAAAAAAATGATTGATAGTCCTTCCACTAAAATTATCTTCTAAATCCTCAAAATTTAATAATAAAGATTTCATAGTGTTGATTAAGATTACAAAAACAATATTGATTGGAGTTATTTTTAATTTCTATTTTTTTCTATTTATCAGCACACTTTCAGATAATATTAGCACATTTCTAATTATAAAAATAACGATTATGGAGGTATTTACGTAAGAAATACGTAAACGTGATTGTCCTTAATCCCTCTTTCATTTTAACCCCTTGGGTATTAGAGGAAAACAAAAAAGAACCTGTCAGTTGGGTTGCCTAACTCTAGGCAAAACCCCATGGATGGATTGATATAGGCCAGGCACTTTGTGTCATTAACCCTATTACTAGGGGTAGGATTAACTCCTTCTTTCGTACCCTATGAGAAAACTTCTGGCAAAATTGAAATAATATTTTGAGGCAAACCGGACTCGAACCCTAGTTGTTTTATAACAGATTATTATTAGATTATCTTTGAAATGCATTAACCCTTATCTGCTCTGGGGCACTCTTTACTGATGCACGTTTTTAAGTTGTTTTAACTGATTGATTGATATCGTGAGCGCTCGAAAGCAAGTACTGGGAGGCAGCCTGGAGCCTGTAAAGTCAAGCAGCACCAATAAGGACAAATTCGGCTAACTTCGACGATTGTCAGTGTTTCATTCATAAAATTCACGTTTCGTATTAGATTTCAATACTAGATTTTGGTGAGGTTTAAACCCAAGTCCTCAAGGTAAACACTAACGGAGCTAATAATACACAAATTATGCAGTGAATCAGATGAGATAATTTAGAAGATATTTTAAATATTTCAAGGAAGAAGAGAGAGAGGACTTTGGACGTGAGACACTCATTCCAAAGTTGAATTATCTGTTTGTTTTGTTTTGGAGCAAAAAGGAAACTCGTTTCGAATAAGAGGCCGATTTATTTACCTTTATTCAAGTATCTACGCCAAATTGAATCATAATACTCTTATTTAAATTTTTTTTTGATATTATTTATTTATTTATAATAATAAAAAAAAAATTTGTAAATATGCATTCCAGACACGAAAGGCGTAGGTTCTCGTCAAATAGATTAAGTTGCATGAAAAAATCCAGTTGGAAATTAAAGAAGATAAAGTGAACCGGCCGATAGATGGCTACGACAAAATGTTAATTAAGTAATGGGATAAATAAACAGAGATCGATTGAAAAATATTTATTTATTTTGTCAATCACTTTTAACTTTGATCCTTTTCTGGATCTTTTGGGCAAGAACTCACCCACCCTTTCCCCCTGCAGATACGCGGCAAAAAAATAACCACATAAGAGACAAATTGGTCAAAGATTAAATACTCTTCATTATTAACATAGCCGAGTGAAAATAAATATTAATCATCAAGATAATTAAGTAATAGCTCGACTTTGACCTGATCGTCACTTAAAAATAGAATCACCCCACATTAAATTAAATTCACATTAGAATTTTATGGACTTATGTTGGATTTTCCAGGAAATATTATATTGGAAATTTACAGGATGGAATGTTTTTCAGGCATTTACGTAAGATGACAAAGAGTTGTCGAGAGCAATAGCAATTATTTCCGATTATAACATAGTAAAAAAATAATAAGTATTTCGAAAAAAAAAAAAAAAACAGCAAACACCTAATAAACAAGACATAACGTTTTAGCTTCATTTCTCTTGAACTAACTTTAAATTGACATTTTTGATTAGCGTAGCTCCAGGTGCCTTGGATCCAAATTAATTGCCGAAATTTTTCCTTGTATTTTTTATACTCCCTATCCCATATTAATAATTACATCAGATGTTTAAGTTTTGTTCCCACATTGTAGCCATATTTGTAAAATAAACAAAATTTAACAAAAAATAGAAAAATTTTAAAATTTTAAATAATATTTAAATTAAATTAAATATTTTGATATTTAAAGAGTTTTTAACCTGAATTCCAGCTTGAGATGAAATTCTTTCTCTTTTTTGTATTAGGCTGATCTCTACTCATTTCAAACTTTGTCTCTCACTCTCTCTTCATTTCTACAATCAAGTTTCAAACCCCTGCTTGTGAAAAAGTTAATTTTTTGCTATTATAATAAATAAATAGAGAATATTTCGTCATTCATAATAATTACATTTCAAAAATAATAAACCATAGATTAGTTCTTATTTTTATAAATATCAAAATATAAAATAACACTAAAAATAAAATAAAATTTATTTTTGACGACCTGTTTTGGCCTATCTATCTATATTCAACCTCTCCAGATTAACATAAAACTAATTTTTCACATATTAAGTTATTTTATATATATATATAAATACCTTTATAATAACAAAAAAAAAAAGCCATAATGATTTATGAAAAATTTGTTGTATATTAACCTGAAGAGGATGAATATAGATAGATAGGCGGAAACAGGTCGTTAAATTTTTGTTATTGGCGTTTATAAAAATAAAATCTAAACTAGGAACCTTTCAAACCAATTAATTAACATTTAACAATAAAATAAACCATAAATACATACCATACAAATATCACTATTAATATGGGGCAGAAGGAGTATATTGTATATTAAACTAGATTTTAGATTTATAAGGAAAGGTAAAAAATCGTATAAAAACAAAATTTATATTTGTTAAAAATTATTTTGTTTATTCTCTTTCTCAAATAAGACATCTCTCCAAGGAAAGCTGTCAGCATTAACGGTCAAAGGTTTGAGAGAGAATAAATAAACATAATTTTTAACGTTTTTTACTAGACTGAAATGGCCTCTTTTCCGTTATTAAACTACATTATAATTTTTTTAAAATATAACATTTTTGGAAATCTAAATCTTAATAATAGCTCAATGTTTGATTCTGGGAATCTATTTCGTATTTGGTAAAGATGACCACCTTTTTATGAAATATATAATAAAATTTAGATTTATCAATGCTTTTATAGTTTATAAAAAATAATAATGTTGTATATTAAAGAAGGAAAGATTATGTTAAAAGCTTCAAAAAAAAAGTTCTACCTTCATCTTTCATCTTCAAAATTAATATTTTTGTTAATAACGGTATATTTTGTATTGTATATTTTTTATACATATTTATGTTATATATTCTGATGTAAACATAAATATTAAGAAAACGTAGAGTAGCTACCTGAATGAAAGAGAGCAGCTTGATGGAGAAGGAAGGCGAGAGAGCGGAGACTTGCGATAGTGACAGACCATTGAAGTCCATGACGATGACTAGTCCATTGATCTGGGTGTCAGGTTCAGACATCGCTGCCTGGTGCATCAAGTAGCACATCTCGAAGATATTGTCAGCAGTCACTTTGCTTGTATCCCAGTGAGCTAAAAAGCAAACAATGATAACATGGAGTGTCATTTCAATTTATTTTCTTATATAAAATTCTGTAGGTGCTTCTGGAGTGCAAATATAATTAAAAGATACATAAATTATTTTAAACTAGATTGAGACTTAAATTTTTCAAATCAAATTCTCGAAAACTTGAATTTCATTAGCGAAATATAATTTATGAGATTGAATTCACTTTCAATGCCAAGCCCAAATATAGAGAAAGGAAGACACGCGTTCGTGGCAAAAAAATATAGTTTTGAGATTTTGGTCTGTCTGGCGTCCCATAACGATATGTATTGATATTATTTTTGATAATTCTTTGCAAACAAAATTTAAAATAGATCGCCTGCTTAATATAATTACAAGTTCAGAAGAGCCAACAAAATAACATAATTTAATGAATCTTCCATTGTTATAAGTTTTTTTTAAGACTTGACATCATATAAACTTTAAATGTATTATCCAATTTAAATAAATTTTCCTAGGACTGCCTGGGATCCGATTCTTCCTTTGGGTTTTAAAGGTTATTAATATTGACAATATCAAAACTCAAAGGTTCACATCTTGTGAATACGTAGATGGCGACCACGAGCCAAGGCTCGATCCCCCCTTTTTTTTTATATTAGGAATTCCATTTGAATTTATTAATTTGTAATTTTTTGCAAATTTTTTGTGAAATTTTTGCAATTTTTTGACTTTGGGGGAAGGCAGCCCCCTTCCCCTCCCTGAATCCATCACTGAGCACCGATACTTTTTATTATCTAATTTCTTTCGGTGGTTAATTTTTTAATAATGATAAAACTTGTATTTTTTCAAAATTTCTTTACAGTCAACTCAGCTTAGCTAAAAAAATTTATGACTTTAAGATTACTTTTATTTAATAGTTATTAAGTTAATTTAAGATTTCAAAATATCGCGATTGATTGTCATTCTTAGGCAACTGTCTCAATTTCGCAAATACAAAAACGCCTTAAAAAAAAGAAAGAAATGTAATGTCGGAAATAGAATTTTTTTTCTGACTGCCTTCTTTTATATTTAAAATTTATTTTTCTTTAAAAAAATGAAATAAGAACATTTTTTTTAAATTTTCTTTGATCTTTCACCTCCCTCATTACTACCATCTCAAATGTTGTTATAGAGA